>CAEGAF010030361.1:0-49204 GCA_903067075.1 Micropoecilia bifurca | reverse complement strand
GTTCAATACCGGACGGGTGGCAAAATAACTATGGCGTCTATTCTATGCGCCTTATAATGCGGTGCGCCTTATATATGAAAAACGTTTTAAAATAAGCCGTTCATTGAAGGTGCGCCTTATAATCCAGTGCGCCTTATAGTGCGGAAAATACGGTAATCAACTCTTACAAATGGAATAAAAGCAATTACTCCATAAAACAGGTTGTGTGCAATAAAATGAAATGACAAGTACTGAACATGAGTCATACTTGCAGAAACTACGAATTGTATTCTTAAACAATTTAGCCCAACGTATTTTGGATTTTACAAAAAAATAATAACTTGCCCGATTCATTCTAGTAGCTTTATTTTCGATCTCTAAACCCAATTGAGATTTTTTTCCCAGCTGTTACATTCAGATTCATATTAACAATGTCATCCATCTTTCCCTCTATTATGAAGTCTGTCATTGCCATAGCAGCTCCACACCATGATGTTCTCACTTCCAAAGCCCCTGTTGGTGCACTGCTGTTCCTCCTCCAAACTCAGTGAGTGTGCTTGAGTTCAAATGTAACCCCGTGTTCTGCAGCAAACTTTAAACAAATTTCAACATGCTTTTCTTCGACAGTGGAGTCCTGTGTAATGACTGCATAGAAGACACTGCAGTTGAGTGAACTGATAATTGTTGTCAGTGAAAAGGTAGCCAGAAGACGGACTAAAAACAAGAGCGAAAAAAGAAAAAAGATCTTGTTTTCAACACTTATTCCCTTTGTCATTCCTTTTCTTTACATACATTTCATGAAGTAAATTGCTCTGACTTCTTGGGTTGCTACTGACATCCGGTTAGATTTACACATCCCATTAGAAGTGCACACACCACGCTGAAATTATTTGCTCCCCACTCCGTATCATTGGATCCATGTGTTCTAATCACTTCAGTGGCCAACTGTGTATGAAATGCTGCACCTCAGCATGCAGACTGCTTCTACAATCCATTGAGTTTGCAATATTTAGCTCGTACTTTGTTTGGGATGTGCCTGGGAATGCTAGCAAAACCACCGATAAATTGACACAGGAAATTCAACATTTGTAGCCTCAGTCCTTGTGGAGATCTCCCAAAGTCGGGAATGGATTTTGCTTGATAATCCTTTCAAGGCTGTGGTTCTCCCTGAGGCTGGTTCCAACTCAATTTTCTGTTAATATGCTTTGAGAACTCTGTGATCAACCAGCATCTTCAGCAATGACCTGTTGTGGCTTACCCCTATTGTGGGTTTTGATGACTTTCTTCTGGTTATCCAGTAAGCAGTCTTCCTCCCCATTGTAGTCTATTGACCCAGAGTAGATATATTTCAATTACAAATGTGCGCAAAACTTTGTCAATATTCTGCTAATGTCAAAAAACACAATTTTGCAACTGCAGTATTTCCATTAAATAAGAAGAATAACTAAAACCACACATGATTAAGTTTGTTAAGATAAGCCATTTAAACATGCTGCACCCTTATCCTCTAACTACTTCCTGTCATCTTCTTTGTGGTTTGCACTAGTGGTAACATCTTTTTGTTGATCATGTGCCTTGTGATGTGAAATGAGTGTTTCTATTACAGCTTTGTGAAATAAACCAATTTTTATATGGCCAAAAAAACCAGCTCATCCAAAATTGCCATGTTTCCATTAAGCAAATGTATTTTCGAAATGTCAAATTTTGCAATTGTTTGGTCAATGAAAACCCAGCAAGTGAAAGACTCTAGGCTCTGGAAACCTTCTTTTTCTGTGATGTCTTGTGGTGGTTGGCAAACAATGAAATTGGTGCATTACTGCCAGCGACTTAGTGTGAACCAGAATTAAACCACTCAAGAATTAAATTTCATGATATAATGGTGTTGATTTACATTAAGGAACTCTCTGATAAAATTTACTTGGAGTTATTTATAGATAAATATACCAAATCTAGCTTAACTTTAACTAGATTAGAAATTGATTCTATTTAAATTTTGAATCAAATGTCTTTCTTCCTCATTATTTTGACTGAATAACATAAAATGCTGTTGTTTCATCCACTCCACAGAATTCACACTTACCACTGCAATGTTTTTCTAAAATAAAAATGGTGCTATTTAGCCCAGTGTGCCCAAATCTAATCAGAGAAATAATTCTCTTCTCTCCTCATCCCCCTGTACTTCTCATTTCTCCAGGCTTCTTTTAGATTTTATAAAAGCCAATGTCCTTTTCTTTATTTCTCCCATTGTCTCAGGAAACCTTTGCAGGTGTTTTGAGTTAAGTAGCTGATTAGGATTATGAGCTGACAATGACATTTTCACAGTATTCAAAATTTCAGAGATGGTGAAATTTGGGTTTTCGTTGTCTGAAAACCCACAGTCGTCAAAAATTCCAAGAAATAAAGGCTTGGAAAATGTCACTTTATGCGTTATGATTCTTTACGACATACGAGTTTCACTTTTTGAGATCGCTAACTGAAAATAAATACTGCGTATTTACGCTGCATCCATTTTTTAGATGTAGTAGTACCTAAATAAGGAATTGGTTAAATGAAACCCAAAACTCACCTCTGTTTTTCCCCCGTTTTACAACCTGCCTCCGTAAAATAATGTTAATCGGATGTTCGTGTTAAACATGGAGAGCAGAGCCAGCATCACCTCCCGTCGCGTCTCGAGACGGTGACGCGGGGGCGGCGCGCTCCGCTCCGCCTTTTCGTCGCTCGCGCTCGGCCTCGGTAGAAGCTTAAGACGTCGTCAGAGAACCGAGCCTTCAAAACCGTAGATAAAGGAGAGCAACAAAGTAAGCGAACCGACGTTTTCATTTTCACCCTTCACTTTTTTCAACAGCCGCCGACACACAGAGACAGTTTCTCTATACCTTCAACAGGTTCCAGCACCATGAGAAGGACCACTGGCAGACACTTGTGCTTTCTGCTGCTTTTCTTTCCGCTCTCGTGGGCAGAGAACACGAAAAAAGACGCGAGAAAGACCGAGAATGTTACAGGTATGGACGTTTAGCAAACACATTGCAGCTGGCTTTGTTTTCTGCTGTTTATTATCCGTAATATTGTGTGCCTGGGGGATACATGGTCTGCGGAAATTATGGATAGATCCTACATAAAGCTAGGTATTTTCTTTAGTCCGTCTTATGCTTCCATCTCACATCTGGCAAACTTAGTCTGAGAAAGTCTGAGAAATTAGCTAACTTCTGTCTTTATGCGGCTTAGACTTAATTGACTACACCTGCTTAATAACGAACATTTTAAAGCTCACCTGTTTATGCATGCGGTATTCTGGGTTTTATCAATCAAACTGTAGATGTACTTCATTCACACTTTTTGACAATTTTATTTTACTTTTAGCTAAATAATGCGTCTGATAGAGCAATATTCGTTTATAAATCAGATATTAAGACATTTTTATTGGTTCAAAAAAACTTTAATGTTAAGAAGATTGAAACAAAAAGTTCGCAGGAAATTAAAAGACATATTCACTTTAATGGCTGCAGTGACCAAACTTGTCTTGTTTCAGGTCAATTAGAATTACTGAAAACTATTTCTATTTGCTGCTGTAATGAGAGAAACATGTCAGGTTTAAGTCTTTAAAATCAAGTTTACATACATTATTCTTTAACTCTATGACTTTGGTCATAAAAACCATGGTTTCAGACACATAAGAAATTATTCTGAAGACTCCTCTTGTTTATTTTCATTTACTTAAAAAACACATCACACCCACATAATGTAACTTTTTATTTTTGGACTCAAATGCATGTTGTGAAATCCAAAATTTTTAAATATATATTTTTTCACATCTCCTTATATATATAAGTGTATGATATATATATATATATATATATATATATATATATATATATATATGTATATTTGTGTGTGTGTGTGTGTGTGTGTGTGTGTGTGTGTGTGTGTGTGTGTGTGTGTGAGAAATAATACAAAATAACAAAAGTTGTTTTGGAGCAAAACTAACTATTTAAAACTGTTGATAATTTCAACCACTTTGATAAAAATTTCTGTTTATTTTTTCTATTTATTCACTCTACATAATACAGATATCTTATGGTCTCATTTTTTTCTAATAAAAATAATACATTTATGAATGTTTAAGAAGTTATTGTTGTTTTTTGCTATAAAAGTAAGTTAAACAGAATAATATTTTTAACAAACTGCTAAACTTACACTGTCAGTAAATAAAATGTTGAATAACTTTTTCAGCACCAAGTACAGCACTCTAAGCATCTGCTTCATTCATCGCCCCAGAAATGTTCCTTAAAAACTGAATTTTTGAACTTTTGTTTTGTCCAAATGTAGCCTAGGCAGACAAAGATATTAACTCAGTCTGAAAAGTGTAGGTGTTAAATCATCCACGTCACTCATGCACACGATGCTATTAACAAAACCTTTTCATAACTTTATCTGATCACTGATCTCACTGTGTTATTTTTTATTTATTTATGTTTTTTATTTGTTTATTAGAAGATCATTCATTCATTGTTATTACATACATTTTGGAAAATTTACATGACTTCTCCGATTTTTTTTTTCTCCCCCCATAGCAAACATAAATCACCGTACTGACATAACAAAAACGAGACAAAAAAAGTAGATACATAAAAAGAATAATACATTAAACAAAAGAAAAACAAACAAACAAAAAAAAAGGGGGTGGGGGAGAGGGGCAGGACGGCATTGAAAAGCTAAAAGGCAACAAAATTTCACCTATTTATTCTGTAAATTTTGGTCGCATGATGACACAATGAGTCAGTCCCATCAGTCTATGCATTTATAAAGGCAGAGATTTTATGTATGTCACAAAAGGTGCCCATTTGTCAGTAAATTTTGCTGAACTACCTTTCACCGTTAATAAAATTTTTTCCATCTTCAAGAATGAACTTACAGTATTAAGCCGTGGTAAAGTAGATGGGGGTGCAGGAGATTTCCAGCAGAGTAAAATGCAGCGCCTGGCAAGGAGAGAGCAGAAACCAAGACCTCCCCTTGTATGGGGGACAGGTTAAGTGAGGTCCCTGGAACTCCAAAAATGGCAATTAGTGGATCGTTTTGGATTTGGATTCCAAAAACCCCTGAAAGTATGGAAAAGACATATTTCCAAAATTTTTGTAAGCTCAGGCAAAAGAAAAACATGACTCAAGTTGCAAGGTGAGGTCTGGCATCTGTCACACTGGTCCAAAATTGAAGGAAAAATTTTAGATAGACGAGATTTTGAGAAGTGGACCCAGTTTATCACTTTAAACTGTACAAGCTGTAACCTGGCACATGGTGTGCTTTGGCGTATGCTGAGAATAACTTTATCCCACCATGAATCAGACAGATCAACACCCAATACGCGCTCCCAAAGATTTCTGGTTTTACCCGATGAATCGGGCTCAGTTGTCATAAGCTTTCCTTATATATAAGAAAGGGGTGATTTCAGATTGGGTTTCCAAACTAGAAGGTCACACTGTGTTATTAATGTTCTACAATCTAGACCAATACCATTGAGACCCACTAAGACTGAGTTTCACACAGGTGAAGTCTATTTACTAATTCAGCGACTTTGGAAGGAAGTTAAGGGTATCAGAGTAAAGATAGTTGTATGTCAATGCACAACACGTTTCACAGTTTATCCCAACTGGATATTCAGATTTTTGCAGTTCTAACATGACAGTGTGAGAAAGCTCAAGGGGCTTGAATACTTTTGATGTTGAAGGTCCCTTCAGTTATGATCCAAACATTGTGAGGGTGACTACATTGATTTGCGTCTAAGCAGCACAGTGTGTCTGTTCATATTTAAACAACACTACGTCATTAGTCTGTGGATACCGATCCAACCTCTCATGCTCCAAGTATAATTAAATTAAACCTTGACAACTCTCTTTAGGAGATAATAACCAAAACATCTGCTAACGTACTTTCCTCTGGAGATCAAAGGAGCAGATTCTTAAACAGAGGGGGTAAAGAAGTCCTGCCTAATGACTGAGTGGTTGTTCTCCCTAGAGGACTCCACTTGCACCGATTTTCACATCTTCAACTCATTAATGGTGAGTGTTTTTTGGCTGCCTCGGAGATAAATGTTCGTCTACTTTGGCTATAAATTCCATCGCCCAAACAAATGTAACGTGTCAAGTTCTCTGTTGCTTTCAACCACCAATTATCTGGCAATTCGCTGACCCCTCGACGCCCTGCTAGTTGGTGATTGGCCAGTTTAAATGAAACCTTGTTCTTCCCAATGATTAGGTACAACTTGGCCTGGGGATTTGTTTTTGTTCTCTGTCATTATTCTCCTTCTGTTGTGAAAGGCTAATATCACGGGCGTAACAGTAAATATAAAACAAAATTACCGTTCGGTATGCATCTGTCATGGCTGGTTTCAAGTTGGACACAAATGTAGGCAGAATCGGAGGTGATGTGGAGGTCTATAATTATGAATCCATAAAAGAAAACCCTTCTCCAGCAAAGGACAGTGAGAACCAAAGAGTTTCTACTGAGGCTGAGGTGGAAATGACAAACAGAACAGAAGAATAAACTAGGAAACTGACCACAAAGGGATAACCTGTTATAAGGTTAACACTAACCTAACAACAAAGAACACTGGGAAATATTCAGAATAGGGTAAAACCTACTGGACATAAATAAACTACAAGATAATGAGCAGATAGACTTTGGAAACCCAAAGCCCAAAGATCATGATAGTATCCAGGTTTTAAAGTCGAGTTTTGGCACGGTTAAATTGAGAACAATGTATGTTAGAGTACTTTGTTTATTGCTGTCCAGACATTAAAAAAAGGAGAAAATAATTTTTTCAGTTTTTGAAATTAAAATAATTTTATTTATGTTCTAAGAGTTAAAAAAGTGGAAAGTTAAAAACTGACTTGAGATCTGGTTGGATATTTTTCAGTGAATAAAGCAGTAAAAGCTGGATTGACTATAAAACCATAAATAACCATATTATTGAATATAGCATCGCTGTTGGGAAAATCTCTTCTCATCAACGTAGATTCCTCTGGATGTACGGAGTTTGGGCTGATTGGATGTCAGCTAAAGTGTCTCCAGTATCTGATTTTATCACATTCAGTTTTAGCTGTTTTAGGGAATTATTAAGTTCAGAGTAGAGTGAGCTATTGTATGTAGTTTTATCGATGATTAACAAAAACAACAAAAAAAAACAATCGACTTTTAGGTTTTGGTCACATGTCTGAGCTTTTGGTGGCATCCACCTTTCTTCCTCCACCATAACTCCATGAGACACTAACATTCCCAGCTAGCTTAGCTAAGTGATAATTCTTCTGTTATGCTTTGGTTGCATTGCACACCTTTTCCTGTACATAAACACTCTGCAAGTTCTGGTATGAAATAATTCTTTATTTGTTTGGTACGGAAGCGACAGGACGGTACTGGATGTTCAGGGTCTGAATATGTGTACCATTATACTCCTTATTAATATCCTTACTATAAGTGCCCACAGTTAGATGCCAGGAAGCCTTTTAACTGCTTATTTTACCTGTGGAGGTTTTACAGGCACATTTGACTGGAAGACAACTAGGAATACACCGATCCCCTTTTTTCACTTCCAATACCAATACCCATATCTCAGGTTCAGCATTGGCCGATACTGATCCGATACAGAAAACCAGTGACAAACTGACTTAAAGCGTTTCTTCTTCTTTTTTTAAGATAAATGTACTGAATTACAAATTTATTTGACAACTCTGCATCACTTAAAAACACCAATAGTTTCACAAACCTGGTCAAACATGTAAAAACAGTGAAATATGGAGCAGAACAGCCAAAGTACAATAAATAAAGAAACTGACAAAAAAAATAGGCTGACTACCTTGGTCAAACATGTAAAAATGAACCTTCTTTCAAATGGTTCAGAAAGTTCACCAGATGTAGATTTTTTTTTCCAATATGTAGAGCGATACAGATGTTAATATTGGATCAGTGCATCTCTAAAGACAACCACCTGCAACAGATTCACAGGAACTCCATTCTAGTGTTATTCTTTTATTCCAGCATTGAAATAAGGTTTAAAAGAAAAGAAAAAATGTTTATTGCCAATGAATCATTTTTCATCTGTTATCTTTCTTCCTAGTTTTGGGACAAACTAAAGCAAGACGACTATTTGCGAGGCATAAGATTTCTCCAGCAGAGCAGATTGTAAGTTTTTAATCTTTTTTTAATAAAGCACTTTTCTTGGGGCATATACATAGTATGCTGACAGTATTTATTGTTAACATAGTACAGTAAATACTGTATGCCTTCTTGTAAGCTAACATTAGTTTTACTTTCTCTCACTGAACAAGAAATTGATCAACTCCTATCAATTATCTTTTTCTCTATAAATCCTTCCACTAATCATGTCACGGTAAAAAATTATGTTGGACGATAAATAGTCTCACTAATTATTACGATAGGCAATATTATAAATATTGTCACATTTCTAAAATAATGGTATAAGTTATATTTTCTCTTTTCAAAATGTTACAAAATAATCACTTTTGCCAAAAAAAATATGTTTCCCAAAAATGATGCATTGTATGAAGGTGATAATATTGAGAATGGTGTAATAATGCCAGTTTGCCCTCTAGAGCATCTATAAACTTATATTTTTCCAAAGAACACTTCACCCTTGACCTGGAAGACAGTTCCAAAGTAAAACACAACCAAAAACAAAAACTTCTTACAACTATAAGCATAACTACAAGAATTATCTCTGTAAACAAAACTGCTCTTCAAAAATATTAATAATCAAAATGGAGATTATTGAGCTCATTTTAATTGATCACGATTGATTAATTTCTTATTGTGACATGCTTACCCTCCACACACCTGTCCCAACATACAGCTGAGTCGATACTAGACTTTCTCCCTGGTCTATCATTTTTGCACAGATCTGAGGTCCTGTCTCTATTCCAACATGCCATGTTGTCACTGCCGTTTCAGAGACACAAGTCCCACATCCTGACCCCGGCGCGGCGCTGCGGCCGCCTGATGGAGAACTGCTCCTCACACTTGCCTTGCTGCGACCCGTGCGCCTCCTGCCGCTGCCGGCTCTTCAACACCATCTGTCACTGCTGGAGGATGAATCCGCTGTGCCTGAAGAGGACCTAGTGGCGACCCGCCGGTACGCCTCAGCACTCACTTGGGGAGTTTTCTCTAATTCTGCTTCAATGTGACCTGAAACATCATCCAATGGCAGCGCGCAACAGCTGTGAATAAGATAGTTATTAATAGGCAGATAAAGACGCAACACGTGAGCCTCCTATATCTCGCTAAAAGTGTACAACGTTGCCTGTATAAACACTGATTCTTGCCATTTTTCTGTAAAAATCAGAATAGAACAAGTTTATGAAACAATTCTGCCTCATTACACAACAATAAAGCCGTCTGTTAGCTTACATCAGTGTGTCACCTTACAGAGATGAGACACTTTAGTGCATCACTGCTGCGCTAAGATCGCCTTAAAAGCAGGGATATTGTTCCTATCAGAGGCTGTAGCCAATGGAAAGCTTGACTTGTGTCATTTTTCATGTTTCTAGACAATAACATGTTAACTGTGACTGATTTTTAGGCATTGCTGCTTTTGAATATTTGCATATTCTCTACCGTCCCTCATGTGGAGACCCCGATATTTACTGTATGACTTCAGTATCTTTTCTTTAAGACTCACAGCAGACGTTGTGTGGAAAATCAAATGTTATGTACATTATTATTCCTTTATTGCTTGCACTTAAATATTTGTGTGTGGTTTTATGAGTTCAAATGACTTTATATTTTTGCTATCTAATAAATATGCAGTAAACTGATGATATTATGGGCTTTGTTTTGAGCTGAAATGTAAAAAAATAAAATAAAATAAATATATAAACTAAAAAACAACTCTCCTCTCCTCCCCCCCAACAATTTACACTGTTGGAAAAATAAGTTTCAGATTTCCTTTTTTTTGTCACACTCGAATGTTTCAGATCATCCAATATATTTTTATGTCGAAGATAACATTACAAAATACCACATGGGATTCTAGCAGGCAGGGTTGATCGTTTTTCCATAACATAACATAACAGCCTAAAGTTTTCATTATATGCTGAAATTAAACAATTTTAACATCATTTAATGTCAGCCATATTAAATACTGACAAAAACATAGAAATTGTTGTTTTCTCACATTAAACTTAGAGATATTATCAAAATATAACAAAACAGGAACTTTAACAGTACAATAAAAGATGAAAAGCATAAAACTTTGTTTTTTAGCACCTCCTTACCTTCGTAGCACATCAATAGTTTTTGGTTGAGAAGTTGGTCCTGCTTTACCATGCAGCTTATCTGTCTGTGCTGGTAATGTGAAATGTAAGTAGTAAGCCTGTCACTAATACATCTTGTTTGACAATAACCTGTCCCAGAAGTTACTGCGATAAACTATAATATTGTTTGAGACCATTTTCAAGTAATACAATGATATTGGCATAATAATGCAAGAGCACATTCTCAAAGATCAATAAACTTTTAATTCTAATAAACATCTAATACTATTTGTTAGAGAGGATCTAATTCAAATTTAAGAAACAATTAATCAACAATTAATCATAAGTCAATTAATTGTTAAAACAGTCATAAACCAAAAAAACAACAACTCCAGAACATGTAAAGCTCTGGAGGCCACAACAAAACCCAACAGTCTTACATTTGGCAAACAGCATCACCTTGATCTCCAAACCTTTCATAATGTGTGCATCCCATAAAACCGGCTCTGTATGTGAAAAGTATCATATCAGCCTTAAAACATGCTAACTTTGTGTTTTTCAATGTTTTGCTGCTTCACAACCTGTTGCTCTTTAGCAGAAAATCCTGAAGGAGAACAGTCAACGATCTGTTTGACCTTAAGATGAAGCACATGTGGATTACGCAACAAGACCACAACATGAAGTTCATCAGCAAGTTTATCCTTATTAAAAAAGATTCAAAGGTTTGGAGAGAGCTGGTCAAAGTTCAAATTACTTCCAACTGAAATTGTGTAGTGCTACCTTAAGCACGTCTTTAATGCTCGAAAACACTCCATTGTGGCTCAATCAAACACATTTTGCAAGAATTTAAAAGACTGCTGAGAAAACAGCTTTTTGCATTTAGTCAGGTTACCTTTGTCTGATATTTTTGTTTGATTATCTAAAATTAAAGAAGGAAAATACTGACTCTGAATCTGACTGAAAGTAAAGTGAAGGAAGGATGGCTGACTACACCAGTGAGATCATTTAATGGAATGCAATCTAGGTCAGGGGTGGCTCATCCTGGTCCTGGAGGTCCGGTGTCCTGCCTAGATGTCTCCCTGGTCCAACACACTTGGACCAGGGACAGCTGAATCACCTTCTAAGTGCAGTCAGGTTCTCCTGAGTCCTGCTAACAACCTCGTTATTTGACTCAGGTGTGTTGAAGTTGAGACACATCTAAAAGTGGCAGGAGTCCAGCCCTCCAGGCCTGGAGTTGCCCACCCCTGATCTAGTGTGTTTCCCAGGTTCCTTTCTCACTCACAAACATAAAAAGGTTTGAAGGTCACAGAGAAGCAGTCCAGCTCCAGCTCCAGCTCCGTACACAAGAGGTGTTCAAGTTTCAGGGCAGAGCATGAGAAGAAAGATTGGCGATAAAGTCTGACTTAAATCTGTCAGCAGGGGAGCCATGAGATGACAGACGCATCATCAGTCTTCTCCAGCAGGAAACACATTTCCTTTGTGCTGCTGCTGGACTCAGTTGGACTCTCGCTGCGTGAACAAGTATCAGGAAAGTTTAGGAATTTCTTTTATGACGGAGCAACTCCAAAGCTCTCACTGATGTTAACCTGAACGATTTTACGAGATGTTTGGGGTTTCTTAGGAGAATTATTGAGCAAGATGAGATCTTCAATAATGAAATGTTAGGAAGAACAAATGTTTTTTCTTCCATTTTCAAATTGTATAGTAAAAGACAAAAACATTTGTTGGTTATTTCCATTGATTAACTTTTTTTGTTTGTTTGTTTTAGACCATTTTCATTTTTGTTGGTGGAAACGAAACAGAAAATATTCATCCTAAAATGTTAGGCAATTGCACACATTTTTACATTACACAAAAACCGTAGATTTTTTTTAACCTACAATAAATTGGCCCTTTCTACTTATGTTCTATGTTCTACTTATTGCAAATGCTGGTAATTGTGTCAATTTAGACTTCAATTAAAAATTGTTCTTTGTTTTTGTACTAACTTCTACAGGCATTCACTTCCATTTGATTTTATTGCAAATGGTTGAATTGAATCCAACTTGAAATCTATTGATAATAATTTTCAAGTTTTATATTCATGCAAATATTCAAAACCCTGTTCACATACTACTATATTACCCTTTCATATAAACTTCCACCCCCCAAAAATGCATACACTTTTGTGGTTGTAATATTAAGCGATGCAAAAGGAACAAAAATATAGTTAAAAATCTGTCAGCTATGTTGAAACAGCATTTGGCATCTTTACAGTGTGAGTGGAACCACAGACTGAAGCTTCCTGGAGGATCTGATTTGAAGGATAAAGGCTGGTATTCCAACCACAGCCAACTCATTTAATATGGCGCTGCAGCAGCATCAGAATTCTATTTCATTTTATTTTTACAGTGTGTTATATACGCTGTTATTGGCTTTTTGAGGCTCTTGAGTAAGAACCTGTGTCTGCGTTTCAGAAGTAGCAGCAGAAGGCCTCTGACAGGAATCACTTTACTTATCCAGTTTCTTCACCTGGAACTCATTTATCAAGGAGAAGAGCTGAAATGTGTTTCGCAGAAATCTCTTCTGTGGTTGAGAAAACAAGAGCAGCTAAAAAAATAAGACCACATTAAAACTTCTGAATGTGACCCTGGGGGTGTTTTTTTGTTAATTGTATCTTTAACACGAACAAGAAGAGTACATTCACTTCTATTTTTGGTAAGACACAGTAGTGTAGAATTGTGATGATGAAGGAAAACTATTTGTGGTTCTGAAAGCTTTTTCTTTGACAAATGATTACATGAAAAGTGTGATGTGAACGTCACCTGTGTGTAATTTACTCTCAGTGGAAGTCCAGCTGTTCTGTGAAGCAACATAACATCATGAAGCCTCAAGTAGAGGAACACAGCAGGCATGGCAGGGAGAAAGATGTGAGACTTGGCAGGCTTAGGTTCTCCAACAATGTCCTATTTATTATGATGTAAAATTATATAATTTTTTTAAGGGATTGCCAATTAATTCTATTTTAATATGTAATTAAGCCTAAAGTTCCAGTTTGAAATAGAGGAACCAACTCGTACATTTGTGAGTAGTTCCTGCATTCCCAAAAGCATGATGGGAAAACACACAACCTGTGATCTCTACTTATTGATCTTTATGATGTAAAATGACAAAGTAATCCATAATAATCGGAAGTGGTTGCGTTTATTGCCAAACTATGATCTGAAAGACACTTCAGGTGTCTGAAATTACCAACTTTAGCAAGCTACACCTACAATAGAGAAAACTTCCACCCATCTTTTGTTTTTCAAGTGGCCAAACTTTCTTGTAATTTAAAAAAATATTTTATGTCTGGCATCAGACAAATTTAGAGAAAAAAGTCAAATATGAACTGGGCAAAATTGTAAAGGTCCAGCACTGTGAAGGGTCTTAGCAAGCTAAAAGAAGAGTCTGTTCATTTATATGGCGCTACTTTGGATTTAAAGACACAGAGATGGAGTAAAAACACGATTTGCGATCAGTGACTGCAACCATGTAGAATTTGAAGGTGAGTAACTTATTAGATTTAAAGTAAATTTCTGAAATTCACTTTGCATAGACTTAATGCAACCATATGATCTGTATGCACTAAAATGCATGGGTGGAAATCCTGAGGGGGTTATGGGGCACAGTACCCCCAATCTGGGAAAAGTCTAGAATTGCCCAACAAGAAAATTATGCCTTTATTTCTCATCATCTTCAACATAGAGCCTTTAAAACGACTAAATAAAATCAGAATAATTTTCTATTTAAACCCTGGTGCTTAAAGTGTTATGTTTATGTTATGATTCTCCCCAGATATTTATCTATCTACTTGTTGGCTCTCAGCCATCCAGGACATGACAAAACTAAAAAAGGTTTAAAATTAAAACAGCTTAAGTTATAATTTAAATAGCTCATAATTTGTATTGGGAGCCATTACAATAAATCAATGTTTACAAGTTACTAATTAAAACTTGTTTTTATTTAGAACCTTAAATTATTGGAAAGGTGTAGCAGAGATTAGCTCAGTGAGTCTGAACAAAACTCGTACAGAAGCAACTTTTGAATTTTAGTTTTACTTCTCAACATTTTGTTTGCTGAGAAAAAAAAGTCTGATGTGCATTACTTATCATTTTTGGTCCTGCAGCTTGAAGGTGATTTAAAAACTTTTTAAACCACATTTTACGTTACATGTCAATGTAACTTTGCCAACCCCTCCCGGACCCGCCCCCCCAAAAAAATTGCTCTTAAATTTTTTTCTGTTACTGTCTAACCCAGTAATAAGATGGGATTTACTCCCTTGTTAAAATGTATTCAAGTCGATTCAAGTCGCTCGAATGTCTGTTTATAGACCGAGAAAGTGAGAAAGGTGTATTTAATGTCAGTCGTTGTCTGCCCCCCCCCTGCTCAACAGTTTAAAGCTGGTGCACGTAAGGGGCCCGGTGATTTGCCCCGGCCCGACGCTGACTTGTTCCGCTAGTGGCGCTGCAACATAGACCACTAGAGAGCCTATCTGATCACAGCATCAGCATCTACAACAGCACTTGGAAGAACCTTGATGATATGACTTAAATTTAATTTTCCTATAAGTAAAGTATTTTTGAACTGAAGTGAAAGAAGAACTCTTTCACAGCACGGCCCTCTGCTTTGTGACGGTGTATAATATATTTATATACAATATATTAATATGTACACTCAATGTTTCTAGTTAAAAAAGTGCAAATATGCTTTTTTTAGGTTCACAGCAGAGTAGCTGACTGCTCTGGCTTTAAGATGTTCATTGTGTTCAGAGACGGCCTGGGGGAACAAACCGTCTCTGTTCCTTTCAAATAGCGGCGACGGCCTGGTGGGAAAAATTCTTGGAAACATTTAAATGATGTTCGTATATTATCCACAATAATATAACATTCTTCAAACATTAACACTTTAACAGAAGCAAAAAGGCGACAGGAGCTTCATCACTAAAAAATAAAAACAAAAAATATTAGCAACATTTACCCGGAGCAGCATTAGCATTATGATAATCATGATATGATAATCATAACTGATTATCAGCTTGTGGCCATTAGCTGCCCTGTTTCAGATCACAGACCTGTACAGGTCCTGGATGGAGGGAAGGTCAGTCCTGATTACCTTTTCTGTAGAACTACCTGTTATGTTTTGTGGATGAGCCAAACCACACAGTGATGGACCAACACAGGAGGCAGAACCTCAGGAAGTAGCCGGGTTGGTCTTTCTCTGAACAGTGTTTGTGTGTGAGGACCAGGAGAAACAGGACGTGATCCACAGGAGACTGTGTTGAAGGAAAGGAGTGTGTGGGGCTTTCTCTGGAATTATCTATAGCTTAATGAAATTAAATTATACACAGTACCTCTCAGAACTTCGACTTGGACTTGAATTGTGCCTTTTCTTTTGTGTTGGACAGCTGACGTTTCATGGGCTTTTCAGTGTTCTGGAGGCTAAATCTGTACTCTTCACTTCTGCTTAAGTTTTGAAATCGGGGAACATTTCTCTATATGAGGTGTAGAATCTTTTCTCAGAGATGGTATGAATATTTATCTTTGCTGGTATTAATTTACATATAAACAGTCTGGAATGTACTATGAGGAATAACTCAGTTTTGAATCTGAATATTTAATGAAATGTCCAAAAGTTTGATGTGGTGAAAGGGTCAAAATGTCACTTATGGAAAGAAAAGATTCTCACAACAATTTATTTTACAAAACTCTTAGCAACTGGTTTTCTAGGATGATTTAGGACAAACTTTGACATCAAATTCAGGAAATCTTGCAGCCGCATTTATGAAACGCAGATGAGGATTATGAAACTCTTCTAAATCAGAAGATTGACTTTCCTCAGACTTCACAATAATTCAGACATCGCAGTAAATTATTAATTTCCTAATCGCACCTGTTGGCTCAGTGTTTTTATGCATTTCAGTAGAAACTTCCACATGACAAGAAGAACCTGGCCAGTTATCCCACAAGTTAAATGCTAAAGCCACTTTTTTGTTAACCAATTTACCCAAAGCAGAACAATCCCAACGGCGCCAGGCAGAAATGCAAATGGAAGAAGTAAAAAAAAAAAACAAGCAAAAAAATATTCCACACATTAACCCGCCTTCCAGTTTCCTTTATGCTACTTATTTACTGTATCACGGTGAACCAAACCATACTGATTCACAAAAGACAGAAGGATTTTATTTCAAGTTGTTAAAAAATATTCTAGAATCGTTCTTAAAGTACATTAGCAAATATAACAACACATTAAAATATGTTGTTTAAATGAATACAGAGTGAAAACAGTGGTATGTAAATATATTCATTCTGAAAAGAAGTTAGCAGAGGTTAACTGCTGATCGTCCTTCAGACCTTCACTGAAACAAAAGAGAAAAAAGAAGAGCTTAATTCATTTTAAATCTATTTTAAAAGCTGAAATTGACTTCTGGGTTACTTTCATGCTGCTGTTCTTACTACACTGGCCAGGAATCTCCACTGGAATGTAATTCTGCTGGCAGAGGTGAACAAACGCCGCCGCCAACCTGCAGGGCGCTTTGGAGGAGCTCCGCCCACACACAGACAGGAACTGGGCTGGATCCACCTGAACATACAGCTAGCTGCTATTCTGATTCCTAAACACTCGGAATTTAGTCGAAATCAGGTTAGCAGCACTTTTTGTTTTTTTTTTACATTTGATCACAAAACTCCAGCTTGTTTTTTGCAATGTATTCACATAAAGTATGAATTGATAAATGAGAATTTAAAAAAAGGTTATTTAACTATAAATGCACACCGCACTTTTTAGATCTTGACACTTTCTCAACCAGTTTTGCACATCTGAATGAATATTATTCAAAATGCTATATACAAATTCAAGCTAAAGGTTTCACATTTAATTTGTAAGCAATCCAACTAAAAAGGAAACCTTTTCCAGGGATTTACATTTACTTTAACAGAGCTTCTCATGCAGTAATGCAAAGACTTTTTTATGCTAATGTTTTGCCATTGGGTTTATAATTACATTCTAAAAATTCTGCTCCTTTTCGGATCTTATTGTCGCATAAAGAATATCTCAACAAAATCTCACCTGAAAAGGAGAAAAACAAATGTTTTTGGATAATTTATCTTCTGTTTCTTGCCATGGAATTCAATCCAATTTTGGAAAAATCTACTTGAGATGTTCTGCCAGACAAGTCTGGTCACACATTGTTTTTTTTTTTGTTTTTTTTAAATCAGCTTGAATTCTTTATCTCCAACAAGCTAAAAAGCGGCTGAGTAATACCAGAAGTATTTTCCTCTTCACTTACCACCCTGAAACAGGAACTGAGAGGCGAATCTACGGAAGAGAAGAAGGAAGCGCAGCTCGCTGGGCTCACTGCTGCCGTGGAAACTTCTGTGTATTTACTGCACTTTGGCTCCAGCTGCAGACGCAGACAGATGGAGCCAGTGAAAGACAAACACGCTCAGATAAGCTCCACTCCACCAAAGCAAACATTTATGACACTTAAACATTTATGGAGGGGAAAAAAAGTTTAAATGGCCCTGCTGATCCGACCTCCCAACTGTGGAAAAACTCCTCCAGAGTCTTCGCCTGAGATCCGTCACGCAAAGAGAAATCGTTGCCTGCATCGTTATCGTTGGTCCCCAGCAGACCGGTGGATGCGCCTGAGCAGGGAAACGAGTCGAAGCAGAAAACGTTCTTTTAAGTTTAGCGTGGAAATCAAGTTTACGTACGGCGGTGGAATTTCTGAAGTTTTGGACGTTTTTCAGAGAATATGACTGATAACGCAAAAACTATTTCCACTCATGCTCAGCGATTTAATGGAGATATTTTTTGTCAAACAAATGGGTTTACTCTTTGTAAATCACAAAAAAAACAAAAATAAATAAAATAAATCATAAAAATGAATAAGCTAAAAAAACATTTTGACAAAAACTCTCAAAATCACTGATCAAAAGTTTACATACCTTGGTGATTTTTGCCTTGAATCAAGGTTATTATGATTTTTGTTTGACAATAAATGGCTTCAGCTAACCACAGAGCATGAGTGAAAATATTTTTTTGTGTTCTCGGGCATATTTTATGAAAAATTGAATAAAAAGAAGAAAAATCTGAAATTCCATCAGCATATCTAAACATATGAGCACAATGACACCCTGTCTGACATTAAATCAGACACATTTCCTTCTTTAAGTCGTTTAGGATTATTTATATTTATTTGCTAAATGTCAGAATGGAGGACATGTTTTTCTGGTTCTTTATGTAGAAGTTTTTATACACTAAGATAATTTTTGTTTTTACTTTTTTAATACAATTTCTGAAAACCAGGATAATGATGTCATGGATTTATAGGCTACTGATAGGTTAATTGATAAATCCACCTAAGTGAAGGGTCAGGTGGATTTTAACACCTCAAACACATTCATGTGAACCATCATGGGAAGAAAATCTAAAGAAATCAGCCAAGAGATCATGAAGAAAAACGATAACTTCTTTTAGTCTCCTTCATTTCTGGGTTTTGATTTCCTGATGCTCATGAGTCACACCGTCCAGAAAGGAGACCGGTTCTGTGTCCCCAAATTTGACTCTTTGGTCATGAAATTCTCTCCTTGTCCTGGTGTTAAAAATAATGTCAGTAATAATAACTGATGTAAAGAGAAAATGTAATTTTTTTTAACGTCACACTGTGAGTAAAAAATCGACTTTTTTAAAACAATAAATGTAAAAATCAGGTTTCGGCTCCTACCATGTAACCATCCATCCAGGGTGAAGCTGCACAGCTCCAGCTGCAGGTCACATGACACCGACTGTCCCTCCTGATTGGACACCTGTACTTTGTTTGAGCCTTTTTTCACGCTCAGCCCGCGGCCGCTGAGGGGTCCATGTGGGACGACGTTCTTACAGTCAGCTTTCACCTGAGACACAGAGTCTCTGTAACCGTCTGCAGCATCATTCACTTACAGTGATTATAAATAGGCTTCACCCCTTTGGGTGTTTTATGCTGTTTTTGCTTTTGCAAATCAATCACCATCAACAAAATTTGGCTTTTTTTTGACAAAACAGAAAAACAATGTTGAAATGAAAAATAGTTTATGCAAAATAATTAAAAGAATATTTAGCATAAAATAAATGACAAATATTCACCCCATTTTAAAATGACTGACCTAATTTAACAGAGGTCTGGTCAATCGGTGCCAATAGTCTCATAATGACTGAGACTCCGTGAAGTGGATCTGATGAGACCAAAATGGAGTCTAAGGCCGTCAGACAAGATTATGTTTGGAACACAAACGCACCATCCCTACTGTGGAGCATGGTGGTGGCACCATCATGCTGCGGGGACGCAAAATGAACTATAACTTTTATTTTCCAGCAAGTCAACAACCATGGAGTGGCCTAGTCAAATCTATGATTGCATCCAAAGGTGTGTTTTATTATATATTGACTGAAAGGGGGTGAATATTTATACTATCACTTATTTCATGTTGAATCATTTTTAAATAACGGTCGTTATATTTGCAGAAATCAGTTTTCTCTAGACAAAATTTTTTTTTGTGATGTTTTGTGAAAATAAAACAAAAATTTGTTGATGAACACTGAAGACTGGCAAGACATTCGAGAGGATGAATACTTTTCACAGGCCGTTGCACCAACCTGACCGGTGCGCTGAATGTGGACGCTGCTGTTGTCCATGTGTATCAGCAGGGAGCTCTGAGCGTCGGCGCCCAGCAGCAGCGTGAAGGACGGCTCGGTGCGGCCGTCCTGGGCCAGGAGCAGCGGACAGGAAACAGGAAGTTCATACAGAAGCCCGTCAAACGTCACCACAAACTGATCAGCCACCAGCAGTGCTTGGTCTTTAGGAACACAGGGAGGGGAGAGGCAAACACATTACAGGCGACCTATGATGTTTCATTCAGCAGGTTAAGATAGTTCTATAACAAAACATGTTCATTACATTCTTTTTTTGTTTTTTTGCACAAATTCATTCTTAGATAATGAGATCTTAGTTTGCTCAGTTCTGTCTATTTTCATCTCCTTTCAGAATGACATGTCTTAGGAAATCTAAATAAACTGCTGCTGGCCACGCCCCCCAACTCAACGTTTACACACACACTTTAAAATGGCTGCAGTTACTCAACTGTATATCTTTGAAAAGCAAAGGTGGAGCCTCCTGCACAACCAACAAGAATGCAGGAAGTGGTTTGCTAGATGGACAATCAACAAGAAAGCACTTATCTTTTCCAGTAGCCATTATGCAGCAAATGCAGTGATAAAACAGGCTGACCAAATGTGAAGGAGCTCAGCTGAGGATGCTAGATAATGCACTGATTTATGATGTTACATTCTGGAGGTTTTTGAAAAGGCTTATTTACCAGACACCTAAAAACATTACTGTCCAAAATCGGCTGGGTGTTTCGGCTCCTGCTCTTTACTTAAAGCTGGTGTATTCCAGTTGTTTTATGGTTCTTTGTTTGCTGCTTTGTTTGGGAGAATTATGAAGAATAACCACAGAAACCGCTGCACAGTGGAGCGGCGACAGTTGCTTATTTTGCATTTTTAATCCAATAATATTTGTCGTTATTTCTCCAGCAGAAGTGTCTCACATAGATTTTCAAAACAAGAGCTCATTACTGGAAGCATGCGGTTTGTATTGCTGGTAATAAAAGGATTCACTAGCGGAATAAGTCAGCGTTGGGCCGGGGGGCGGGGCCAATGACAGGGCCAATGACAGGGCCAATGACAGGGCCCCTCACGTGTATCACCTGCTGGTGGAAACTGTTGGGGGGGAGGGGGCGGTTTAGGCCGCGTTTCTTGTTTCATTTTTACCCAGGAAGCACATTGCCTAAACCGTGAGTCAAACAGTCACTGGGACTGACTACTATATATTCCATTGAGGGACAGTAACTTTAACATTACATACACCTTTCTGAACAGGTGAGGGCCACTTTCTCCGTCTATAATCAGACATTAAAGTGACTTGAAACCATTCCTCCCTCCTTGGCACCTCCAGACCCAGGGCCCCATGGGCACCCATCCGGGCCCCCATGGGCACCCATCCGGGCCCAGGCCCCCATGGGGCACCCTCCGGGCCTGGGCCCCCCCATAGCTCTGCGCCTGACAGATTGCAATCTTATTTCCAACTTTGCTTACTTTGCTTAAGAAACAACTGGTGGCAATTTAAGTTCATTCGTAGAAAGATTTATTCCTTTTTGTTTTTTGTGTCTATCATTAAATCTCAAAGTGCTACATGGTGCATCTAAAAACATAAAATCAGCAATCAAAAACAATTAAAAGAACATTTATTTGAGTACAATAAGCTACTGAAGCAGATCAGCCTGACAGTTCTTTGTTCCACACACACTCAGGACGCCACCAACAGGTGTCCTGGCAGGAACTGCAGTACGAATCAGTGACGCCACCGTGAAATGAGTGTTTCCAGTAAGAACAGTGTTCATTCCCCTTCACTTGGCTACATTTGAAGAAAAACAAAACAAAACAAAAAAAATAATTTGATAACTGTTATGGATTCCAGCTTTGTAGAAAGCAGGCCCCTGAGCCAGCAGAGATGTGTTTTATTGGATGTGAAGCGTTTCCATCAGCAGATGTGTTTTGTCAACAGAGAAAGGAGTCGGTGTGTGATTTACAGCTGCTCGTCTCTTTCTGACTGGACAGGTTTGCCAACGCTGAACTCCACTGAGCCGTGGTCCTTTACAGTCTGAAAGTCCAAAATATGTGTTCCTGTAATATCTTCAGCATGAACAAGAACAATACGAGGATCTCAGAAATCTGTTTTATCAGATAAAAACGTTGATGTGCAAACGTAGCACAGAAACAGGAAATCTATGCCTTTTCAATTAAGAGGACACAAAATAAGTGTAAAAGTATTCAGAACCAAGCCGGCTTCGTAAGCCGGGTCTGATTTTGAACAAACTTTCTCCATTATGCCACTCTTCAACCACAACAATGTCAGAGTGTTTACTGAAATGGTTCCAGTGAAACTAAATGTCTTAAAACATCGTCTGTTACTGCAGTAGCTCAACAGGTACAAGGATATTAAAACATGGTTTAAATAATTACCAATTTCAGATGATTACTGAGTCAGTAAGTAACATATTTAAGCAAATTCAGATAAGGTGTAGGATTAAATAAGAACATTTTGTTCTTATTTAATCCTACTATAAGGTGTTTATGTATGCGTTTTTTTTCTCCCCCTTGTTTTTGAAAGCCTGTTGGAAATAAATAAAACAAATCAAAAACTCCTATCATGTTTCATGTAAACATAACCCTACAACAGGTTTGATATGAACAAGTTGACTCTCAACCTTCGAGCAGCTTACGTCTGAACGGGCTGTCCATGATTCTCCTTTTGAAGCGATAAAGCTCAGCTGCAGGTCTGATGGAGGCGAGGGCCCTCAGGGGCCCCAGGAGCCACTCCTCCAGCATGGCTTCCAGCAGCCCGCCCTCGACGGCCCTCGACAGGCTGAGATTCAGCAGCGGCACCGACACAGCGACTGAACAGTCTCTGCAAAGAAACGACCCGGTGAACCCTTCCCTGGATTAAAGTGGCCAACATGGCGTCTTTATTTTGCCCAACATTCCAACCGACTGAGGTCAGCCAGGACTTATTCTGAGAGAAAAAGGAGGGATGCATTCCGCCTCTCACAGGGTCACACAGCTTCATAAAATCAGGAGCCAACTGAGGCTTAAGGTGAGCCTGAGTTATGCAGTACCTGCGGCTGAATGTGTAGAGAGAAGCCAGTCGTTTCCTGAGTCCAGACAGAGCCGTGGCCAGTCTGGCCTCGGCCCAGTGGGAGCTCTGCTGGCCCGCCTAGACCAAACACTCAGTTACTACACAGTACTCACGGTGTTTACATGTTTTCATTGACTTATAGGATTTCCATGAGTCTGCTCTGATGTGGCATGATTTTACATCCTGAAATAAGAAAAAGGTCAACAACAAAAAAAAGTACCAGAAAAATACAATAAATGACAACTGAATTAAAGTAGTGCCATTTTATAGCACAAATAAGAACAGCAACACTAATAAACTTTAATTTTGTACTGAACACACCACTGCGCTGCAAAAACACAAAATCTTACAAGTATTTTTGGTCTAGTTTCTAGTCGAAATATCTTAGCACACTTGAAATAAGACAAAACTAACTTAAAAGTAACTTGGTTGCAAAATTAAGGCTCTTGTTTTAAGTAAGTAATTCCTTAATATTGATGTGAAAGTTCTCCATTGGCTGATTGGCTGATTCAACCTATAAAACATTTTTCCCTTTTCATAATTCAATTTATCAACCGATGGAACTAGAATGATCTCATCAATATTAAAGAGATGTTTAGTCACAATAAGCGCCTGTATGTTGCTACAAAGTAACTTTTAAGTTAGATTGTCTTATTCAACTGTATTAAGATATTTTCTGTTAGACCAAAATTACTAGGTAAGATTTTGTGTTTTTGTAGGGTGGAACTGGAAGAAAATGTAAATATCCAAATTAAGCCCAGCAACTAAAAACAATAACTAAAATAAAAACAATAAACACACACACACACACACACACACACACACACACACACACACACACACACACACACACACACACACACACACACAGCCAAAACCATAAATAAAATGGATTATGATGCCTTTGGAAACAAAATTGCCCGCATGAAAATATCAGAATGCAAACTATCAAGCTCATTTTATTTCAGATTAATTGATTGCTTCCTGCAACAACCCAAAAACACAAAGACATGGCCGGGCAATGAGGAAACCTTTAAACTCCAAACTTTAAATAAATGTTTCTTTTTTCAAACAGACAAAACTGACAGTGACAAAAACCAGAGGTTGTCGCTTCCTCACCACGTCCAGAGCGGCTGTGAGGGCCGAGGCTCCTGATGCTGCCAGGGCTCTGAGGTGAGGGTTTTCCAGCTCAGCAGGCAGGACGTCCAGCAACCTGCTGGTCCACATCCCAACAGCCTCCCTCCATGCTGCCTCCAGCCTCTGGCCCTTCACGTCCTGGTACACACCAGCCAGGGTCGCCAGAGGCCCTGGACAGGAAGTTCAGACACTGTGCTGATGACATCTTCCAGGCAGTAAGAGTAAGAACTCTGACACCGGAGACACTCACTCCGCAGCTCCTGCTGTCCCTGCAGCGAGGCCTGCTGGAGCCGACCCAGCAGGTCAGGCAGGTTGCTGGTCAGCGTGCGGCGCAGGGAACTGCTGAGCCACAGGGACAGCAGCCCTGTGGAGCCCCGGCCCAGCAGGCGCTCGGCATGCTGGGAGGCGAGCAGAGGGACGGAGCTCCAGTCCTGCAGCAGCCGCATGTCTGCAGGCTGGGGGACAGGAAGCACAGAGTTAATCGCCAACACCTGCAGGGCCAGCATGACGTTACCGGGAAAACATTAAAGCTGCACTATGTAACTTTTAGAAAAAAATAATGTGTTTTATACAGATTTATTAAAGGGGCAGTATGATTTACAGGCACATTGTGTCGTTTTATAGCACAATTAAGGTTATTTATAATAACCTTCAGTTATTATAAAAATTATGCTTGTATGAAATATAGCTGAAAGGGAATTTAACTTCATAGTTTGAAAATGTGAAATTTGACCTCTGTCTCTTTAAAAGCTCTCTTTCTTTTTACAATATTTATTTTTTTTTATCTTTAACAAGGTTTTAACCAGTGTTGCATTGAGAAGTAGCTCCTATAATGAGCTCAGTAGATGTGCAGTTTAACCAGGTGTTTGCTAATTGCTACTAGCTAGTCTGAAGCAGCTGTACGGAGAGTCGCAGAGGACATGTGCTCTGTGAGGCTCTAGAGAGCTTTAAAGCTAGAACTCCAAGGAGGAGCTGCATCTCAAAGGTGGAGCCAGGTCCATCCAGGGGTCTTCCACTTATGAATGGTTGCCATGGAGATTCAAGAATTTCTCAAACACAAATGTAAGAATCAAAGCAACACTCTAGGTATGTTTGTGATGAGGGAATAACATTATAACATAATGTAAAGATAAAAAAGGTTGATTTTACATCATTCTGTCCCTTTAGTATTATCACTATGTCTCAAAAAAACATTGAGCTCCTCTGGATTCTCGCTGTGGTCATACGGCCATCTTCAAAAACACATCACTTCCTGGTCTGAGACAACCTATCAGAGTCAGGGGGAGGTTCTTAGAGTTGTTAATCATGCTTGTGACATGCTGCTCACAGCCTCTCTTTTGCTCTCTGCTGCACCACAACTGATTCACCACAGCAAAACCTGCCATGAATGCTAAGGCTAGTTACCATGGTCACCATTGACAGAGGATAAACAGTTTTCCTGGAACAGCAAGTTGTTTTTCCACCATTAGTGCTTTTAGCAGTGTGTACATGCTGAGGCCCTCCTCCTGGCTCTGATTGGTCGTTTTTGAGCGGTGCATTCCTGCTGATGGCAGGACCAGAGGAAGACGCCGGAGGAGCTTGATTCTTTCACAGATTGTCTGTCTCATATTTCTCTCTAATGATCTGGGGACACTTTTAACTAATATGCAAAAAAAAAAACTTTTTTGTTTTTAAGTGACATAGAGCAACTTTAAGGCAGCAGACCTGCTCTGTGGTTTCTGTTAGGAGATGCTGTAACGCCTTGGTCCTGTCCAGGAGTTCCTTCTGGATCTGAGAGCTCAGGAAGTGAAATCGCTCCTACGAAACGATGAAGAGGAGCAGAGTGAAGCAGCTCCATACCGAGTCATATCTGAAGACATTAGGGTTACCTCTACTGCAGTTAATCTCTCCCAGCAGCCTCTGGCTGACATCATCAGCCTCTGATTGGCTGTCTTCAGCGACCAGCTTCCAAGAGTCTCAGTCTCTCTGCAGCGTTCTCTTCTCTGCACCTCGGCCTTGAAGCTGTGGTTCATTCCTGCACACACTGCTGCACTGATGTCCTCACAGAGGCCTGGACCTGCAAAACACACACATACACACACACACACATTCATATTTAGTCATTTTAGTTTTCTGGACTCTGTTAGCGGTGATTCTCTGTTTACCGTTCATGTAGCCTGCGGCGGTCCGGAGGCAGCGGCCCCCCAGCGTCCCGTTGACCCAGACCTGGTGTCTGCGGTCCAGCGTGGCGTGAATCTGGAGGCCGGCCCCGTGGGGCCCCGACAGGGCGATGCTGCCTAGTAACAAGCTCCAGTTACCCACCACTGACTGGAAAGTACAAAAAAAAAAAAAAAAAAAAAAAAAAGAAAAAAAATTAGGAAAAAAATTAAGAATAAAAATATAAGAATTAATTTTTTAGTGTAACTTAACAAATAGAAACATGAATATTTTTTAATAATATTATTTAACTTAATTTTACTTAATGATCTGAACAATTTAGGCATGAAAAAAAGATGCACAAAACAGCCAATGTGTAGAAGTACTTATTCACAGCATGTACATGATTTGGATTGTTAAACAAATTTAAACTATTCATGTCAGACAAAGATATTTCAATAATGAACAAATGTTAGTTTCTAATATATATATACATATATTCATTTCTCAAGGAAAGAAAAAGTCAACAAACGGTTGTAAAAATTTTATTTGATAATCACATATTTACTCATTGCAACATTCCATTCATATTAACCTTCTGTTACTTATTATATCATATTCAGCTTTTGGTTTATCATTTACACTTTAGTTTATTTCACCTTATGCTTGTTTTAATTTAAAGTTTCCAGATAGTCAAGCAACTTCACATCAGTCTGGAAACTTTACTGTAACAGTTTGTCGACTTTAGGAGCTGTGACACTTCAGGAAATGATTGTTTACTGTGTCATGTAGCAAAAGTCACTTAACATTTAAGCAGGTATTAAACATATGCAATTTAATTTTTTTTCGGTCTGATACAATATTCACATTTTAAATGTTCTGTTTTAATTAGCTGTTAAAAATCTGGTTTAGATAAATAACGATGTTTAAATATCTATCAGTCTTTGTCTAATCAGCGTAATGTATTTTAACTGGTGATGGAGATATTGAAATTAATGGACTTTTCAATAATATTCTAAATGATTAAATGTGTTTGTAGATTTTAATCCATGTTGAACACACTTCTCTCTGTAATTATTAGTAAACTGTTTAACTTTCTATGTTAACTTCTCCATTGAATGAATCTGAAATACTAATTTCACTGCAGTTGTTTAAACATTAATGTGTAGTTTAGGTAAAATGGGTTTAATTGTTCAGATGGGAGTCTGATCGAATCAGAGAACTTCGACCATAAGAAACCGGGTCTGAATTTTGTACAACAGTTTCATTTTGTTTTCCTCCACTCCATCTGGATGAATAACCTTTGATTTTTTTTTATCAGTCAATGTTTCCTTAGTTGCTCGGTTTTATTGGAGGAATTTCTGCGTTCTGGTTCCAACGAGACGGCAGACCTCACAGATTTACAAGGTGACATAAACACTCTCCAGAACCTCTAGGGGAGTTCTGTTGAGTATTAGCAGAACTCCTAATATTGGGAAGCTTTGCACAGCCTGGACACCAGCTCCAGTAGATCATTTTTCAAAGCCTCATTACTCAAAGTCACATTTTCACCATAACCCGTCATCATTTCAGCAAGAAGGTTCAGGGTTCGATTCCCGGTCTTTCTGCATGGAGTTTGCATGTTCTCCCTGTGCATGGTGGGTTTTCTCCAGGTACTCCGGTTTCCTCCCACAGTCCAAAAACATGACTGTCAGGTTAATTGGCCTCTCCAAATTGCCCCTAGGTGTGAGTGTGTGTGCATGGTTGTGTGTCTCTGTGTTGCCCTGTGACAGACTGGTGACCTGTCCAGGGTGACCCAGCCTCTCACCCGGAACATTAGCTGGAGATGGACACCAACAACCCTCCTGACCCCATTCAGGGACAAGGGTGTAAAGAAAATGGATGGAGTCAAATTAGCTAAATATTTTAGTGTTGAGCCAAATATTTACCTAGCAAGTTAAATATTTAGATTACAAGGGGAATGTTTAATTTGGAGAAAAAAAATGTGCTTGACCTAAAAATGGACTACCATTTTTTATCTTATTGCTGCTGATTTTTGACAGTAACTTTATAACCAACGCTCCATACTCTGAAATTATTTGGCTGCACAGGATTTTATTTAGGGCTGTCAGAGTAAAGGGAGCTGAATCCAATGGACACTATCCTCTTTAGATATTTTGGAATCCATAGTTTATTTACCAAGTGAATATTCAGCAGCATCTTTACCTCAGTATAGAGAGACATGTTGGTCCACTGGACAGTGGAGGAGTTGGTGAGGACGAGGGTGAAGTGGGACCGGAGCGGCTGACCGGTCACCGAAACGTTAGACTGACTGTAGATCAGCTCCTCTCCTGAGTTCACTCTGTGGGACCCGGACCACCAGAGAGTCTGACACACACACACACACACACACACACACACACACACACACACACACACACACACACACACACACACACACACACACCAGGTATGTAGACATCTTTAGATATTGCAGAATAATTTTAGCAAGAGGAACACTTCCTCTTTCTCTACTAGTTTCCATGGTTACCAGTGTAAGGACTCACCGGCTGTTCGGGACAAACCCCCAGCTCCACTCTGTGCTCCAAGTGGTCCCTGAGGTTGGTCTGGACTTTGGCCAGGAGCATGTGTGAGTGACAGGGAGCGGCGGACACTCGGTCCAGATCCACGTACAGCTGGAGGCCGTGCAACGCCTCAGCACTTTTCTAGAGGAAACAAAAGAGGAACGGCTTCTGTTTAAAAGCATCCTGAGCTTTAACGGTCTCCCGAGTAACAGAGAAGCAGATTAGTACCTGGTACGTCATGCCCTGTCTGAAACTCTTGTTGTGCCATGTCACATCTGCAGTCTGTGAATACAGGTTTCCGCGGTGACTCATCGATAAACAGCCCTTTCCAGAAGACAAGGCCATCTGCAACAACAGACATGCACTTCATGCTCCTAAAAAGCTGCATCCCCCCCTGCCCTGACCTTTGACCCCGCAGTGATCCACAGACCCGCTTGGCTGAAAGCAGAACGCACGCCCGGCCCACGCTGGAGCTGAGTTTGTTCAGGGTGAGAGAAATATTGACAGGAGCAGAACCGTCCCAGGACAAATGGGTCTGCAGAACACACACACACACACACACACACACACACACACACACACACACACACACACACACACACACACACACAAACATACTTTATTTCTTGTAAAATATGTACAAAGCAATAAGTAAAGACCTCTTGATCTAAACAAGGGTTATCTTAATATGAATTTGTAAGTGGTAAGTGGTCAAAAATAATAATTTTATGAAACCCGTCACACCGGACGTTTACCAAAACAAAAGACAATGTGTTCATAATCACTTAAATAAGTTGAAGGGTTAATAAATGACCAAAATAATCTAAACAATTCCAAAAATGAAAATTAGTTATAGATTTTGGTTCTAAACTAACATATATTCTAATGTCCCCCCCAAAAAACGACATTTATTGCACTTACAATTTACAAATATTCAACATAAATGGCCACAACACAGTTTTTTTTTGGTGAAAATTTACTCCTTTTTTCTATCTACAATGGCCTTTATACACAGTCATGCTAAAAAAAGGTTAAATCATTTCTGTTGTAAAAATAAACTAGATAAATAGTGATTTTAATGAAACATATTACCTTATACCAAAAATAATCTGTCAATTATTTTAGTTTTATTCAAGGCTACAAAAACATGCTACAACAGCGCCACTACAGGCAAGGAGGGGAACAGGTTTTTCAAAGGGATTGACTGGTTTGATTCAGTGCTGTGTGAAAGAAAACCACCACAGCCGCAAATATAACAAATGTTGTAATTTTGGCCTCAATAGAACCAAGTCTACCTATTTTAATTTGCACCATGTTTTAGATCAGAGAAAATGTTACTTTAATTCATTTTAAGCATATCATCATTAACAGTCTGGTGAAATTAATGTTATTACATTTTGGACACAGAATGATTTCAAGGGCCAGAAAATGACGCTGAAAGCAGAAGGCCACACTTTGGACACCCCTGGTTTAGAGTATCACGTCCAAATGGATGGAGTCTAATGTGGACCTGGTTGTGTACCTGCAGCCTGCTGCTGCTCCTCCTGGGTGAGCGGAGTGACAGAGTGTGCAGAGACAGCTGGCTCAGCGCCGAGCAGAAGGGATGTTTCAGCTCCAGCTTCGTCTCGTTTGTCTCCTCAGAGTGACTCCACGACCTGAGAACGAGCACCTGCACAAAAAACATAACAAAAATGAAAAAAAAAAAAAGACCTTTAAACTATGACATTCTGGAAGAAAGAAAAGAAAAAGAAAATAAAATTGAAACAATTCTCCACCTCTTCACCTGGACAGAAACTGGGAGAAAAATATAGGCTCTCCATATAGATGCATTGTTGCCTAAAAATATATGCTTTTTGTTTATTATTTTCCCTACAGGTGCATTCCAGAAAGATGAGCTTTTGTCTAAAGGTGTGTTTTTCGTTCCACTGGGGTTGGGACACTTTGCTCTTTCTCACCTGCTCCAGCTGTCCCTGCCTCTTCCAGCCCAGTGAGACGCTGTCCAGTCGGCTGTGGACGGAGCTCTCATGCACCAACTCCATACTGCTCCAACGGGGGAGGCAGCTGACCTGGACTGATGGGAAGGACAACAAAGAAACTAACTATCTGTATCTAGCTGCATTCCTCTAGTGAAGCGTGCAAAGACCATCTGTAGGCAGGTACGGTGAGGACAAGGATTAGGAACAGGACACTGAACAGAACAGAGACAAAGATTGATCGAGAAAATTACAGAGCAGTCCTTTGGGAGAACACGGCAATTGTTCTTCTAGAGAACAATTTGACGCATTACTGCCAAGAAAGCACAAGAGCAAACATTTAGACAGCGTCCAGCTTCAGCCAGACTGGAGATGAGAGAACCTCGGAGAAACTCCGCAGAGATGTGGACGGACGCGTGCGCCGACTCTCCACACCCAAACCGGAGAACAGAGGAGGGTGAGCCAAAAACAAGACGACCGTTTCCAGAAAGGCTCACAGAGGTCTGAGCTGCCAGCACAGTGACCAGACGGCAAGAAAAAGCATCTGAATAGCAGTATTAATGACTCACTTAGGAAAAACGATAAAAACCCAACACTTTATAGAAGAGTGTCAAAATATTGTTGAAAGAAACCAAAACAAAGTCTTCAATAGTCTTCAGAAAGGAAACTCATATTATATAGATGGGAAATATCTGAAGCCTTCATTTCTTTCTTGGTGATTATGGCTTACAGATAATATAAAACCAAAATTCAGCATCTCAAAAAATACAAAAGTAAAAAAAATAAAAATTGCAAACTAATGTTGTACGAGCAGCTCCTGAGCCTCCAAACGGTCTCTCACTAAGGACCAGCAGGACAGACGTCCACAAGACAGTCAGACACATTTCACAAAAATACTGTCAATTCTTGAAGAAGCTGGCTATTTACAGAGTTTTATCTCTAAGAATATTTATAGAAAGTTGAGTGGAAGGACAAAGTATAATTTCCTGTGACACTGAATTTTGGCGGCTTTTTTGCTATGTGTAAACCATAACTATCACAATTACAAGAAATAAAGGTTTGAAACAATTTGTGTGTTGTCTATTTGATGTGAGTTTCAGTTTATAAAATGAGTCACAACAAATATTTTTTTATTTTATTAAAATGCTTGCACCTGTACTCTCTCCATATACTGAAAATAAGCTAAAAAAAAGAAAAGAAAAAAATTGAGGGGCAAATATTTCATACACCAAAACAAATACCATCAAAGGTGTTAACTCAGGAGGGCTAAATACAGACTGTATTGAAAATCCATGCATCATTAACAATCATTTAGTACATTTTGTTTGTTGACCATTAAAAATTCCAATATTTTGTAACATTTGCAGTTGTAGCTTCAGAAAAACAAAAATAAAGTCTGTGTTTACGGTGCACCATGTGTGAGGTTATATAAAGTGTCTGTGTTGGTGTTTACCCTTCAGAGTGCGGTTTCCCAGACCCGGAGCAGCCGAGTGCAGAGCAGACAGGCTGAACTGGTGGCTGCCCCACACAGTGGCCTGCTGGAACAGGTGGCGCCACCTTCTGGCCTCATACAGCGTTCGAACTGCGACCGTCCTGGGAACAGGCTGCAGCTAACACACAAACACACTTACATGTTCTGTAGGAGAAGCTAATCAATATAATTCAAATCATTTTTCTTGATGATGGACAAACTTATAAACTTATAGGAAAATGCAATCTGAAGATAGAAAGATTTCCACATAATGAACTGATAGTTTATCTGAGTGGTACCTGAGGGAAGGAGTGTCTGACCTCCGCAGTCTGCCTGTAGCCGCCCTCCATGGCCGCCAGTTCCCCCAGAGCCCACAGCTTCCTCCTGCCTGACAACACCTCCACCAGCGCTGCCACGCTGGACCGGGACTGGTTCAGCTGGGACGGGAAGGAGAATCTTTAGAGGCAGGCAACTCTACTTCAAATGTAAAGATGTGGAAGGGGGAGCCTCCGCCCGGCCGAAACGAAATGATCAAACCTGAGAACGGAGGTGGAGCTGGGGGGGCAGGTATGGCAGCAGCTGGGGGGCACTGTGGACCACGTTCACCATCAGCTCCTTGCTAGACATCACAACAAAGGTCAGCTATAGGTATTCTTATTATTAGTATTTCACATTACATTTAGATCACCTGACATTTTTTCTAGTTTTTTTTTTGTTTGTTTGTTTAAATTTGAATGCTTTGGCCTCCAGTTCATAGAAATGTGTTTCCTTTAATTTGGGATGTACAGGTACACGAGTAATTTACTCAAACAAGTGTTGACTTCATTCTAAACAGATGACATCAACAGGTGGTTGTGATCAAGATCTGGCAGAAAGCTGTGTCCTTGAAAAACTGAGTGGAAGGGAGCAAAGATCCTCCTTTTGTCTACTTCAGTTGGAAGATGTTTGGACATCACTCCCTCCAAGCAGGAAACCGATTTTGGAGCAGACTGGCGGCTCTAATCTGAACGCAACGGAGAATGAAATGAATACACAAAAACAGCAACACCTTCCTGTAGTTGTGTAATTTAAAACATATCCTCAGACAAAAAAGGACTAAAAATGGCAGAAGAAGAAACTTGCTGCAAAAACAATTCAAAACTCTTGTTTTAAACTTTGTTGCAAAACCTGAAAATAGGAGGATTTATGGGGAATGGTTCATAAAACGCCTATGTCGGGCAGTTTATTTCTAAAGGAAGCCTGATGCAGGTTTGTTGTGTATCAACCAAAATATCAGCTGTGATCTGAATCAGACGATTTTACGTTTGTAGGCTGTGATCTGTGAAAAATCTGATCGGTAACTGCACCATGAAACAGCGCTGCCAAGTGATGCTGACGGCAATCTTCTTCAGTGTGGAAGTTTTTAGTGAGTGAAGAAGACTCGGTTAGCCGTCTTCAGTATCGGTGAGCTGCTTTGTGGTTTATTTAAGTCAGAAGAAGCACAATCACACGTCCCAGATGATTTGCACCCGACTCACCCTGCGGTTTCAACAAGCAACAAAACGGAGCTTGAAGATGTTAAAAAAAGCTAAAAACTGCAGAAGTTACACTGCTTATCCAAATTCTAATCTAAAATTAAAAGCAATAAAATCTTCATTAAGATAATATGCCTGGTTTACTTTGGGCGTGTCTTACTATGGGGCACTCTCTGGAATTGTGCCTTTTAAATATACAAAATATATCTTTAGAAATATACTGAGTGATATGCGTGTGCCTTTAGGACTGTCACTGCTATTTATTGTTGTATGTTTATTACTATTGTTTACTTATTTAAAAAAAATTTTAAGGCCTAATCTAAACTCTAATTTTAGGCCATTTTTTGAAAAATAAAAACTGGCCTAAGGAAAAAAGTATTTTGTTTTTTATTTACAGTTTTTAAAGAGAAATCAGACCTGGTGATTGGAAATCAGCTATAAAATCTTTGAGCAGTATCAGTACCTAGGAGTGGAGGTGTGTCCTTGGACAATGAGTGCGAAAGAGGAGCTGAGCTCAGGGTTGACGGCCATGGAGCCCCTCAGCAGGGAGTCCGTCAGTCTCCCCCAGCCCTCCACCTGAAACCAGCCAGAGGACGTTAGTAGGGAGGAGCAGCGCTGTGGGAACTTCCTTCTACATGCTGACCTCATTACACCTGGAAGGTAGGGCTAGCTTCTCCTCGCTCAGTGTGCCTCAGTGTGAACCGGGCCTCTTTGGTACCGCCACGCGTCCCCCAGCCCCCGGCCTCCCCCCCCAGCTGGAACCTCCAGTCCTGGCGGTGAAAGTCTAATGATGCGCTTCTTAAAGGACCTGAAGACGGTTGCAGAACAGAACGCTAGTTAGTGCAATGCCTCTTGGGATTTTTCTGGCACTGAATTTATGAAAATTAAAATACAGATTATTAATGGTCTTTGTGTTTTATTGCTTGGAAAGAGTAGTCAAAATTAGCAATACAAATAAAAGGACAACAGTGACATCTGCTGGTCAAACTGTACTATTGCATTTTGCGGGTAAAGACAAAGCAAGAAATTTGCAGAGGTTTCAATTATTACTTTATAAAATAAATGATAAATTAATACCTTAAAACAGAGAAGGTCAAAATCATTTTCATTTCAGAAAACATCAAGATGAAACTCGGAAAATTTCCAAAAGCTGAAAATTTTCGACTTTCAAAACTCAGAAATGTCCACGTATTTTTCTAGAAAATTCCTGAGATTAATCTAAAAATTTCTGAGCTTTTCAATGAAATGTATTCCTTTTTTTATATCTATGATGGCTCTAATATGTTGTTGTACAAAACGTCCAAGCACAGACATTTTTTTTCTGTAGTGCAAATATATATTACTATGCTGTGAAAAATCAGTCAACATGCCAAACATTTCCTGAGATGCAGGCAGGAGGTACGGGACAAAGGGAGTGAGCAAATTTCCTGAGGTGACCTATGACCCTGTGAGAACTGGCTCCAGTTCTGGTTAATAATACTTTTGGTTGCCTGCATCCTTTGCCCTCAGAGAAAACATGAATGCAACTAATTTTTAAACTGAGTCAAATTTGACATGACATGATGTCTTGACCTTTGAACTGCAGAGTTAGGACAGTGTCCAGCTTGTGTTGTGTCCGTGTTTGATTGAGAGCAGCAGGAGAGAATGAGAGGAGCCCAGCCAGGCGGCCGGCAGCTCCGCTGACATTCAGCCCGGACGTGAGCAGCTTGCGTCCGTCCACAATGAGCTCAGCCCTGGACCGGAGCTCAGACCATGGTCCCTTCATGGAACAAAGGCCCTGGGAGAGAAAACACAAATACATTTTCAGACCAACACGTCTGCTGCTTAGAACTATTAATAATAACTAGCAATAAAAGCAGGTCAACACAAAGCGTACCGATATTCTCAGGGGCAGGCCTCGGCGGTGAAGCCATGATGAACTGTGCCACAGGCTTCCCCTCACTTCTTTGAGTTCAGGAATCGTCTTCAGCTGCAGTCTGAGTCCTGACTGCTGAGCTCCACACTGAGACTCCAGGCTTAGGATCCGTCCTTCAGCAGAACCAAGTTCTACCTGGAACACACAACCCGAGCTCAGCGACCCTGCTCCCAGAGCCGACCCATTGGTGTGAAAACCAAGCCAACCTGGACGCTGTTGCTTCCAGGGACTCCCAGCTTGTCCAGATAATTCACCGCGTGTTTTAGCTCACTCTTCATCCTCACCATCTCAGATGTCTTTTCCATCTTCAGCTCTTGAGAAAACTGGGGGAAAAACTACACGTAGACTCACGGTAAAAAAGAAATTACACCCATTTAAAGTCTGGGTTTTATGTATTGCGACAGTAGAAATAGTTTTTTCTTTAACTGGTTCTAAAAGTAAACATTTCATATCAAAAAGGACAGAAATGGACAACAGGTTCTTATTTGGTAATGATAATGGGAAAACATGTTTACAGGGAAAACACACAATAAAAAGAACAACACACCAACGTTTGCAGCTATAACTCTAAAAAGTAGTTTTCTTAAAGGCATTTTCAGGTTTCTCATATCATTGAGGAGAAATTTTAACTAACATTTCTTTACCCCATTAATCCCATTGCTTCATTTTATTGGGGATAGCATGCATTTAATTCATCAGCATTTGAATTTGACTGACATTGACCAGACTATGTAGTTTTATATATTTTTTTTTTCTTTTTTTCTTTTGCTCTTTCCTTTGGTTTATTGTTTTGTTGTATTTCTTTCTACTTCATGCAAAACACTTTGAACTGCCTTGTTGCTGAAAATATGCTACATAAATGAAATAAAAGACAGTGGAGAAACCCTGACGATTAATTGGAATTCCTCAAGACAACAATAAATCAAAATCCAACAAAAAATGTATCATGATAAGATAAATATACATGCTGAGAATGTTTCAGTTCTGGATCTGGACAGAGGTCTGGTTAGCTGAAGGAACATGTTACCTAAGACTTTATCTGATTGCTGTTCTTACCCTCTGATTTTCTGCTTTGCCGTTGGCCATAAAAGAGTGTGAACCATTGTTGTGACTCTCAGAGTTTACTGCCAGGGACACATTCACAGGCAGGCCCAATTTCTTCAGCAGTGGGACGGAATGGTTCAGATGTAGAAATGCTTCCCTGTGAACCTGCAGAAGAAGAAATGCACAATAAGACGTCTTTGTGTCAAACGAGTCGATTTGAAATGTCAGTTCGGTTCTGTTTTCAAACCTCAGTTTGTCCAGCAGAAAGCTGGGTGTGTAACTCTTTGCCATCTACAACCATGAAGATGTGGGAGGAAACAGAAGCTGGTGAGATCAGCAGAGAGCCTGAAGCCTGCATGATGTTTGGACTGAACCACTCCTTTTGAAGCAGGAAACCATCAGTTAATGAAGTGATTGTGCTGAAGTGATGCCTTCTGTGTAAAGAATCTATTGTATGTTACCCATACCTGAATTATAGAGCAGTTATTGTGGTATAGCAGTGACACCTGCAGGCCAGGGTGTGACATTACATCTCCTCCAGCTCTGAGACGGCATTGCTCCATCTGAACAAGAACTTCTGCAGCATGTAATCCAGAGCTGCTGAATCTCAGTGTACTGCTGTTAGGCAGGGCAGTGAGAGGGGGACTGTCATGGTCTAACAGGCCCTCCACCCTCAGCTCTGGTCCGGGTTCAGCCTCAAGCCTGAGGAACGCTCTCCTGCCCTTCACATCAGTCTCCATCACAGCCGTCCACACACCCCCAGGCTGCTCCCACACTGAGCCATTCACATGAACCTGTTGGGTCACACATTCAGCTGTCACTGTGACACAAACTGGTGCTGAACTATACATGTTAAACTCAGGATATATGGATTTCTTACAGCAGGGGTGTCCAAACTGTTTGTTTCATGGGCCAAACTTGTCAACTCAAGAGAACTAACATGCCACAACAGAAAACATCTTATAAAAAACTAAAATTGAAATTCTGCCTTCAGGAAGTCATTGTGCCGCTCCTCTTTAAACCTTTTAACAAAGTTTTTACCGGCTTTTCACTGAGAAGGAGCTCATACAATGAGCTCAGCAGTTGCCCAGCTCCACCAGGTGTTTGCTAATTGCTGCTGACTAGTCTGAAGGAGCTGAGTCAGGAAGTCGCAGAGGAGGGCTCTGTGAGACAGACGTTTGTTGGCTGCAGCTCTGAGGAGGAGCTTTGTTTCAAAGGTGGAGCTAAGTCCAAACAGGCTATTTGTACAGCTGAATGGTTACCATGGGAGATTCAAGAATTTCTCAAACATACATGAGAGAATCAAAGCAACACTCCATGTATGTTCTTGATGAGGGAATAACATTATAACATGACATAAAGCTAAAAAAGTCAATTTTACATAAAACTGCTCCTTTAAAAGATGAACACTTTTTGTTTCATCTAACATTTATGTGACAAGATTTTAATTTGTGGGTCATAAATTTGTTCTAATTAAAAACAAATCTCCATCTGCTTCAACCAGCTGCAATGGGGGGAGAGTAATGATTCAGAGGAAGAACTAAACCATTCCTTATAGATTCCTCTCTTCTCCGGTCTTTGCCCTTACGTGTTCATATAAATATGACAGAGTAAAAACGAGACATTCAGCTGGATGAAACGTGGAACAAAGTTGAACCTGTAACCCGGGGCAGTCTGTCTCCCAGGACCAAAGCCGGCGTCCCGCTCCTCTGTCCTGAGCGATTCTCCTGGCTCTTATCCTACATGTTCCAACATCAACAGCCAGGACCCCAGCCTGGTCCGAACCCTCTGGAGCCGAAGCCTCCACGCTGATCGTCTGCGGTAAACCTAGGCTCTTTAGCCCAGAGAATGACTGACTGATGCTCCCGAAGAGATGCGGAGTCACACAGGACCGACTCAGCTCTAAAGACGCATCCTCATCGTCCACCCTTAGAGAGGACGACATGGTCAGCTGGCAGGGAGCCACCGACAGGAGGCCCCGAAGGGCCAGAGTCTGAGGGAGGAACCATCCCTACGACACAAACAGAGGGAGAAGCTTCATGCTGTGGGCTGTTAGAGGCCGTCTGTCTGCTGACAGCTTTGTACACTTGTAAGATTGGGAGGGGAATTAGTTATTTGTTAAAAGGTGCTGAACAAAAGTTTAGCAATCAGAAGGAATAGTTTGATTGAAAGGAAATATGTTGAGTGACCGTCATGAAGGATCAAAACTGGCATAGTTAAAAATACAAGCAAAGATATATAAATGGCTTAATAAATAAAAGCAACGCTTAAACACTTAAAATGTGTCAAATTGTTTTTTAGAAATTATAATTACCTTGTGTTTTTGTGTTTTATAACTTAATAGACTTTCATTTTTTCATGTATGCATGAACAAATTAGATATTTTTAAGTAAGTAATACACATTTTACTGTGAAAACTTTTCAACCTTTGACACTTGGAACAGTTCCAAAACTCAAAAGTTTGACTTTTGAAATTTAAATATATCCCAAAAAAAATCTAGAAAATTTCTGAGATTAATCTCAAATTTTCAGAGTTTTTCTAGCAGATTTTAAACTTATAAAACTCAGAAATGTCCTTGTTTTTTTTCTAGAATGTGTCAGAGATTAACTTTTTTGGCAGAAATGTACTTTAATAAAGCGCCGTAAATACATATCAACAGTTAAATGAAAACATTTGTCATTTATTTTGTATCTTGTCTTCCTTATATTAAGAAAAAATATCTCATCAATAACTGTAATGTTTTAACAGCGATTTGTTTCATCCATGCCGTTACCTGAAGCAGAGGACAGTGGCTGCTCACATTCACAGTGAGCGACTGGACGCCGTCTGCTGCTGCCTGCGGAGCGGTGGAGCCACCCAGGCTCCCCCTGAGGTAGCACCGCCCCAGCTCCAGGCTGGCATCCACCTGAGGCAGACGACTACCTGACACATTCAGAGATATTGCTCTGCTGGTGGGAAAGCTGAGCGTTTTCATCGCACTGATGAAGTGCAGGACAGACACACACAGACTGCGATGAGGACTGCAGGTTACAAACAGACTGACGGAACCTTTCTGCTCCCCTCCAGCCTGGAGAACGGCTCTGAGCTTTGTGTCACATCCTGAATGGGAGACGGAGATGTTGGCTGAGGTCTGTGGACCAATGAGACTCTGCAGGAGGAAAAGGAAGTGACTTAATAATGGGCATCAGTACTATAAGAATTTAGACACAATGAGTTACTATTTTGAGGGAAAAGGACAAATAAAGAACATCTGCAGACACGACATTAGCAGACTAATAGAAAATGTTTTTCCTGTGAGTTTCTTAAATTCATTTCCCTGTACAAATTTAAGCTGCTGCAGTAACCATCCTCCATGTCTGCTTAAATGCTGAAAGTGCCTGTCAGAGTTTTATATTAACTCCTCGTCAGCATGAATGCTGTGTGAATTTTAAGCTTTTTAATCATGTGTTTCTTTCTCCAAGATTGAAGGATGGTACAACAAAAACTTTACAGTAAGAATGAGGTGAATAATTTGGAATTTACTGTGAATTTTCTTTAATCCACACAAGAGCAACATTTTAAATACAGCCTTAAATATACATAGCTAAATCTGAAACTATCCACACTCATGGCAGATTCAAGATTAAAGTTTATTTTACCAACAAATTTCTTTAGACTGGAAGTGATGTTAATGTCTCGGTGTATACGTATTTATATTTTTAAATGTTTTACTTCACCTCATAGCCCTATTTGACATCTTGAAATTGCCCTCTGTCCCTTTAAGAAGCTCCAATGCTTTCGGACACTCCCCCCTTTCAGCACGTCATCACACCATGATGTTCTTAGGAGCTCAGCAGCTCAGGAGCCTGATAAGTGGATGTAAATCTCTGACCTGCTGTAAGATGTTACGACCCGACTGTGGGCTACCTTAAGGTCCACGTAATTAAAGAGAAAACAGGCAACGCAGCATCGTTTCCATTATCCATAACATAACGTAAAGGTCAGAAAGGCTGGAATCATCTTTCAGGGAAGATGGTTTCTTTGCTTTCTCTCTGAAGGGAAACAAGTTCTCTGGTCCCTTGTTTCCTCGCTAACCTTCAGAAGGAAACATCTCTGATGGGCAATAAGCGTCCACTTGCTCTCCTTTTCTTCTCCCTGGCGTCTGTTTGCCAAGAGAAGCAGCTGGCACGAATCACTCTCCACCTTGACCTGGGCTTGGCTCGGAGTGGCGGTCATGGTGAGGAGCCATTGTGGCTTTAGCTTCTGCAGAAAGCTAGCTGAGAAAGACATGAAGAGCTTCCAAACGGCGGTGGCGTAATTCTGTGCAGATCCTTTGCTGATGAGCAATTTTGCTCTTCCAGAGAAGGAAGAATGGTGGAGCTGACCCGATCCTTGGAAATCCACTTTGTTTGGGATGAGAGTGGCACTGAGGTTCCATCCTACCTCAACTTTGTGTTCCTTCGCTAGCATAGACAGAAACAATTTAAGGAAACCTTGCTGGTCCTCATAGCTTAGGAATCCCTTCAGACCACTGCTCCCTGTTTCTCCATGAAAATCTAAAGACTTTTTGTTTTGTAAGGGACCCAGAATATTCCCAACCTGCACCCAGACCGCTCTCCCCACCTCTGTGCATCGTACAGCAGCTAACAGGTAGGAAGTAGCAGAGTTCCAGGAAACACTCACTTCTGCTCTGACGTCACACAATCGTTTCAACTTCACACGACCCGTCACTGCAGCTTTTTGTGTATCACTACGAGTCCCATATTGAAGCAGTCCATGCCAGGCATACAGCCTGAGAGACTCCACCCTGAGTCCCACTCTCAGATCTGCTCTCCAAGGGCCAGCCACCATCGCAGTCCCCAGTACCCACCTCTGTGAGCCAGGCCGAAGGAGGAGCCTAACGGCAGATTTGCTGGGCAGCCCTAAATATGTCAGGAAGCTCACAGAAGAATGATTCAGGTTCACTTTAAGTTCTTTCTGACCACCGGAACGGTAGCAGCCTTTGGCTTGGAGCCGTAGGCTAACATGAATAAGCGACAGGCCGTAGCAGAGGCTGCGGTGTGGTCTGTCGGAGCGAACGGCTCGTACCTCCACGGGCCGGTTTGCCACGTTTCCAAAGCAGTGGGCTGAGAGTCGGTCTTCAGTGGAGACCCCTGTGCAGTTCATCTGCGAAAACAAAAAATTATTTTGGTAAAATTTGCACCTGAGAGAAATGGTTGAGTTTACATGCTCAGCATTGAGGCAGCCAGAGGTCACTTTTCTGGAAGGTTTGCACTGTTTGCAGTTTTCTGGCTGATCGCCGAATACATATCTTTAAGAAACCGGACATGGTAAATTCAACTTTGGTCAATACCGATTTGTGTTTGTTGTCACTGATTTGATCAAATCAACATGAAGGTATGGGTCGGCTCAGACCCACCCATACCTTCCTTTAACTTGACTTAAACAGGAAGAAGCCATGGCTATACTGGCAAAAACAGCTTGGAAAAACAATCACAGTTGCTCAATTCAATACCCCCATCCCTTCTTCTGGCATTTGTCAAGGTACTTCACGTCATTATTACAAAAAAATTCCATGAAATTCACGTGACCACATGTGAACCATATGGGTTCACATATCAGCATATGTGTGTCCACATGTGTGGTCAGTGCATGTGTGACCAGGCGCAAAGGGTTGACCAGGCTGCCATTTGCAAAGCAGCCAATCAAAGCAAAGCAGTACTATTTACTTCACTTGCTGCTGATTGGCTGTACTCTGAAGAGAGACGATACGGAAGATTGTAGCTACTAGCTATTAGCTTCTGTGTTAGTGCTAAGACAGTTTCCCCTGTGTGTATTATTAAGGTGAATATATGCACAATTTGGAGGTGTGCACGCGTTTTACAACCTTGAAGTTCTAATCAAGGGGGAAGACAGTTCATACCAACATCTTTGTGTACAAAACATCTGAGTACAACATTTATTTTACTGAACGGGAGAATTTTGCATATGAATCATTTTTGTTGCAGACAGAGCTATGACAGGATCCTTTGGAGATTGCAATTGGTCTGTTGGTGTGGCTACATTGTAGCCACTCCTCTTTGAAGTTGATCATCCTGAAACCATCTACTTTGCCTCTTAATTTCATGGTGTTGTCTAAGTGCTGTGCGAAAGAAGACTCTGTCATTATAACAAAAAAAATTCCAGGCTAAAGAATTTTTTTTTTAAGGAATTATTAATATACATCTAAATAATGCAAAATGTACCTGTAAAGAATTGGGGATGTGACCCTGGAGTAGCTTCATGTGTTGCCACAGCATCACGACCAAAGCAGACGTCTTATTTTTTGACCCCACACTAAAAAACATCTCTGCCGTTCTGTCATTTTCCACGCTAAGTGCCAGACTTATGTCAAATCCTCCCGTTACTAACTGAGGAGAAAAAAACATAACAGACATGTCACCATGGGTACAAACATCCTGAGAGAGATGATTTCTTAATGCATTCTGGTTAAGATAATCTCAAAGACAAAGTACACAGCCGTCCTGCACCTGGTGCTGTGCTCTGGCTTGGAATGAGCCTGGCAGGCCTCTTGTTTGCAGAGCTTCGACTTGATGCTGGAACCTGGAGAAGTAGCTCCACTGCTGGTCTGTCCTGTTTCTGAGGAACTCAGCTCTGACATGCTCAGCTCCAGCCTGCAGCTCCGTGAGGACAGACAGTCCAACATCATCCTGGGTCCACTTCACCTTACCAATGATGTCACCAGGAATGCCTGAAACCACGACCTCAGTTAGTTAACAGATACATAAATGCATGTGTTTATGTACTGAGTTATGATTAGAGATGCACTGAGCTAATCAGTTCCTCCAGGATTTTGCTGTTGTGTTTATTTGCAATCAAAATAATTGATTTTGTGTTGCTACTTTAGAAATATTTTATTCTTTAAAGAGCTGAAATAACTAAATTTTTGTTATCAGCTACATTAATCAGGCTATAACTTGACACTAAGTAAGAGAAGTATAAGTAGAAAATACTGCCACCTGCAGGTAGGAGTTAGAAGTCACTTAACCCCAACGAGTTTAATCTTTTTTGTGGAAAATTTTCAAAAAAACTCACAATTATGCAGCAGTGTAAGAAAATCCAGGAATTTTTCTGTGGATTTTGCACGAATTTCTGTAATCAAGGAATTGCAAAAAACTGGAGGAGTTGGCTAATGATTGTATTGGGAAGATTTCAAACTCATTGAATGATAACTTGAGCAATTATTGGAATCAATCACTGAAGCCAAAATAAACTTTTCAAAAGAAAACTGTATTTTCTGCAACATGCAGAGACGTGTCTGCAGTTTATTCAGGCTGTAAGAGAGTGGAAGGCTATCAGGAGACAACAGGAAGGCTAAATGTTTGGACTTTGCAGCCAGGACTTTGATTTGTTGTATTATATCTTTTGGGAGTCTCAGAGGTTCTGCGTTCTCCAGGAAATTTTAAAATTAAAACCCTGATTTACAGAAACAGCTATTATAGACACAGCATGATCTCCTTATAATAAACAATACTAAAAATCTTCTCTTCTATTCTGGACATTCTTATATTACAGTTCTTAAAGAAAATCTATAGAGCTCACCTGTGGTGTTGAATCGATGGAAAGAGTGAGAAAGCTGAACAGAGAGCTGTCCGTTTCCCCAGTTCTCCAGGTGGCGGCTAACATTAGCACACAGGTTCTGGAGTCCGGACCGAACACAGAGCCGGGCCTGTGTCCGCTGGTAATCACCTCCCATCGTTCCTTCTCCTTTGACCAGACCTTCTGCAGCATCCAGCTGATGTCTCAGCTCTATGCTGTGTACAGTTTCCATCACGTTGACCCTCAGGTGGCCTGGAGCAACATGCACACAGAGCTAAAAATACCGGGATTTGTGGTAGGGGAGCGGAGGGCAGGGGGTTCTCAAGTAAAACTGGCACCAATCAGGTAGCATACCATGGCAAAAATCTGTTTCATTCTACTGTATACAGTTCTGTTCAGAATTGTTCGTGCCCTTTGAACTTTTTGTCCCGTTTTACACTCCAAACACAAACTTCTACATATTTTATTTGAAAATTTAACTGATACCTTATGGTTTGTGTTTTATGGTGACAATAAGTGTAAGTGCTAACAGGGCATGAATACTTTTCCAAAGATGAAAATGAAATGAAAAGCTGCACCTTCGGTTAAAGTATGAGAGCGTTCCAACACTCCATCCAGACCCAGGACTGGGGGCAGAGCCTCCAATACAGACATGGAATGGTGAACCTTCCCCAAGAAAGACAGCCGGAGAACCTGGGAGTTTATCCGTGACCCTTTGACCTGGACCAGCAGTGCTTCCTGTCCCTGTGTCATGGAGCCATGCAGAGCCACGCTGGAGGAGGAAATAAAAACTACTACAGATCTACAAAACGTTTCCTCAGATACACAGACAATGACAAACCAACCTGTCTGCTGACACATTGGCTGCCATGTTCAGCTGCAGGGTGCTGACTGACGGAAGGAGGTTCTGGTTCAGATCCAGGTCCAGTCTCACCGCTCTGTCTGGATTCTGGAGCCGGTGGAACATCTGACCGGTCACAGTCACCCTGTTCTTCCCATTCGCTCTCACACACAATGAACTGCTCCCTTTGCCAAACTCTGAGGCGTCTACAGCAGCTTCCACCTGGATAATGTATGCAGTTTGACTGGAAAATGAGAAAATGTAATGACAACAACAACATATTTTTTATGTTTGCCCAGTGCACACCTCTAGCGCTTTGGGAATTTTTGACTTGAAGGGATGAGCGAGAGAGGAACGCAGGCCGACTCTTCCTGCTGTTCCGTTCAGCTGCACTGACAGCTGCAAAACCAACATGGCCGCCTGGTGCTGGATGTTTAACAAGCATTGATCTGAATGCATGCTGTGTCTTTAACTCACTGTGCACTCCTGTCTCTCTAGTCTCAGCTTTCCTCTGGCCTGGTAGTCAAAGTCAGTGCTGTGTTTAGGGATCCAGTGTAAGTGTCCCTCCATCAGAGCAGAGGAGGGCAGCTGCAGCTGGAACAGAAACGCCTGAATGAAGGCCTGATCCACTCATATGTGGATTAACATTGATATCAACATTAAAATGTTGGTCAGTTTTTTTAACATGTCATTATTGGTCCGATAACAACCAATGTTCATGTCCATCTCGTTGCCATTCGTTTTTCAGGGTTTTGGTTTTTGCTTGGTCATGTGACAGTGATGCAGTGCAGGATTGTGAAGTAGAGAAGCAACGTCAGTGGTGTGGTCACGTTTTTGATTTCAATTTTTTTACATAGCAGCAAGTCACAGCAAAGGCATTCTACAAAAAAATTATTCAGATTCAGTCACACATACATTCCAATTGATCCTAATTGTCAAACAGGATCAATTAATGCTCAATTAATTATTAGAAACTTTTTTTCTTAGATAAAAAAGTTTCAGTCCTGAGTTTTACTTGTAATAAATAAAAATAATAATGCAGAGAAGGATTTTTCTTTAGAACTGCAGTATACAACTTTTGGAAAAAAATCTTTATTTTTTCACATATTTGTTGAAGCTGTCAATATGTTGTGTCAGTATTTGATGATAATCTGGAAAAAAATATATATCAGCAGAAGATCCTCAAATAGTTGATCTAAATTTGGGGTGTTTGTTGCTTTTGAACATTAATTTTATTTTTCAATAAAATCATTTCAATAACACACCTCAAAAAAACAAAATGTTCTTCAGTATCCAATGTAACATCGGAGAACAGAAAGAGGGTGGAGGCTGAGGGTGGAAGGACTGACCTGTAGCTCCTGGGTGAAATTTGCTTTAATTGTTATTGTCTGTTGATTTGAATTGGAGGGGCTCTGCTGAATCTGCCCACAGAGGCTGAGTTTGTTCTCCCTGTTAACTTGCAGCGTTCCTTGTAGATCTCTGTGTGTCTGAGGAAAAGCATCAGAACAAGACAATATGCTCTAGAATAATCTGTTTTATATTATCCATTTAACTCAGATTTGATTGGTTAATTCTATACTTCATCATCTTTAAACATACTGCATAAGTTCATCAGAAAAGGTTCTATAAGCTAAAATAACATGTTGAAAGAGTTTTGGAGTTGTTAGCTGTAGAATAAATTTAACTTCCTGTCATTTCTGGTTTCAGTCTCTTCAGATAAAAAATTTAAAAAAAAAAACCTTTAGTATTCTGAAGAGGCGGAGCTCACCTGGTTGCTGGTGGCAGTCAAACAGACCTCAGAGTCTGAAGGAAAAGTGTCAGAGCTGAACGTGTGGATGAGTGCAGAACAAACCTGCAGGTCATATTTAAGCACAAAGGTCACTGAATGCAGCTCAGTTACTTTCTCTTAAGGGAAGGAAATACCAAGCAAATCACTTACAAATGGGCTTGGCGGTTTGTAGCCGAGAGTCAACGTGTGGATGACCTCTTTGTTGTCATGGAAACCAGCTTTAGACTCCAAAACGTAGAGGCCTTTAACGAGGTCCACAGTGAAGGTTTCCCGCAGAAGAAGAGTCTGAAGAAAGTTCTGGAAGGGCTGTCTGTGTGAGATGGCAGCTGTTACTTCCTGCTTTCAGGTAAACTGCAGCTAATTTGGTGACGATGATGCTGAAGTTGGCATATGATTCACAGCTTCAGGTTCCAATTCTGGCCAATACCAGCTGATCATCAATCTTGTAAAGTTAAGGATATTGGGGCCAATTTATCACTACGTTCATAGTTGGTATCTGAATGTACACAATAATCTATACAGATAACAGATAATAGAAATCATACTTTAGAGTTTGTGAAACCTTTTTGATGACTGTAGGACTGATTTTTAGGGTATTTTCTTTTGGCTTGCCACCACTTTAAATGGGGTTCATCTTAAAAAGTACAAGAGCCAAACATAGAATGCAACACTGTTTATGTTGAATTACAAACAAACAGAGTTATTCCACACCAATGGGAAATTTGATAAAACACGTTTGCATTTGTGAAACTTTGATCAACTTTGTGACTTACATGAGATTCAGCTGTGAAACCTAATTACTCTATGCAAATGACTAGAAGATAAGTACTGGTTTGCAATGTTTGGGAAATAACAGTGGCTGCGTTTTCATTACAAAACTTGGTTAATATACTGCTAATGCCGAAATAACACAATTTCATAACTGCTGTGTTTCCGTTAAATAAAAAGCACAACTAAAATTACACATGAATGAGTTTGTTCATATGGTATGTCATTAAAAATCATTCTTCGAAATCCTCCAACTTCCTGTTGTCTTCTTCAAGATTTGCGCCAGTGGCAACATCCATTTGTTGATCATGTGACTCGTGATGTGAAAAAAAGTGTTTCCTTTACAGCTTCGTGAAATAAACCAATTTTAATCTGCCCCAAAAGACCTACGTCATCCCAGCATCAAAACTTTATCAAAAATATGTTTGTTTTTTTTTAATTGATCTGTTTCCATTAAGCAAATTAATTTTCAAATTGTTTAATTGTATGGTCAATGGAAACACAGCTTTCATGTTTTGTACAATCTGTCATTTGTGTAAAGAAAGTCTGCTTAAGTGTCGTTTTCAACCTGGACCTGATCTAAAGTGGTAAAACAAACTCAGAAATGTCATTTCTTTCAGATTTTAGAAGTTAAAATCTGAAACTTGTAAAATGAAATAATTTTACAAACAAAATGAAATAATTCTGTTTGAGATAAAACATTCAAGTGCTGAATCAGAAGCTTTCAATCAGATTCCAACTTCACCTTCAACGTTCAAAGGGGGATTTTATCCTCCAGACTGAAACACACACCTAAATTGGAGCTGGGCTGCTTTCTGATACATCTTCCTGTCCCTCCTCAGCTCCTCCACCCATCCCTCTAATTCCACTTCCAGGGTCGGACTCTTCGGCTGAATGAAGGCCATCTTTAACATCGCCTGCCTCTTCTTCAAATTCTTCAACACATCCGCAAACAAAGACGGCTTATGAGGACGTTACACAAGCAGCAAAAAGATTGACACAATTATACTGTCAATAAATGAGGCTTCCAACTCTCCCAGCCCACTGTCTCCACCCACCTTATCAGCACCACTCACGGCAGCAGTGAAGCTGGCATTTTGCCTGCCACATGTGGCGCTCATCAACAGGGTGTGGCTGGATTTAGAGCTCTCCAGAGAGACGTTCGCCTTCAGAGGAGGAGTCCAGAGTGAAGCTAAGGAGCCGTGGGCTTTTACCGCCTGCTTCTCCACCGCGCCCCAAACCCCCGCCTGGAGAGAATAGAATAGAATAGAATAGAATAGAAGTACTTTATTCATCCCAGCTGGGAAATTACTGTGCAGTAGCAGCATACACAAACACACAGATGAAGTTACCAATAAAAATAAAAATATAAAATACTATAAAAATGTAGAATGTAAGATGTAAGGGTCAGAACATAATAATAAATAATAATCTATATGTTAATAATCTATACAAAATGTACAATAGTGCTATGTGAACAATCT
>CAEGAF010030355.1:0-10974 GCA_903067075.1 Micropoecilia bifurca | reverse complement strand
CCCCCCCCCCCCCCCCCCCCCCCCCCCCCCCCCCCCCCCCCCCCCCCCCCCCCCCCCCCCCCCCCCCCCCCCCAAGACACCTTTCTCAACAGGTGTATTGAGAAAGGCCCCGGTCTGGCTCTTCCAGACCCGGGCCCCCATCGGCCTGGTTCGGGGGGGCAGTGGTTGTCAGGTTGTCTCTGAACATCTGGTTGCAGTTCTGGAATATGACAGAACTGGAAGATAACGGGTTAATGGTAGCTTGATTCTTCTCACATCATTGGCAGTCCGTTTGTGTCTTTTTTTCCTTGCGACTGTGTTGACTATATACAACAAAACACTTGATGGTTGATGGCTCCGTAATCATGCCCGAGTACTCCATCACTCAGAGATTTTTGGTAATTTTTTACTCTTCACAGTTAGTTAAATCTCTCTTTTTGGCTAATTCTGTCTAAACATGTATGCCACACAGATTGTATTTTGTAAAACTTTAAAAATGATCCTACTTCCATTTCACAGCTACAAACAGCTGGTTTGTGTTGATCACATAAAAATCCTGATAAAATAGCTCAATGTTTGTGACTGTAAAGGTAAATGTGTAAATGTGATAAGGTCCAAGAGGTATCATTACGTTTGCAAGGCCCTATAAAATGATACATAACTTCACACAGCAAAAAGATCAAAGGAGTTTTGAAAAGGCGTTTTGGAGAGTGAGATGCTTTCCCACATATAGCCACACCTATCTGATCTCCATGTGACGTGCGACAAGTTCTGCCTGTCCCCTTGCAAAAATGACATTGTACCAACCACCGCGCATGAGTCACCATGTGCAAAAAGCACGAGTGTGGAAACCGAGCTCCGCCCTTATGCTGTGTGTAGAGAAACCACACCTGTACACAGGGGCAGGTTCTGACAGCTTTCCAATAACCATCCAACATTATCCTTCAGCTGAATGGGAAGGTGTTTAACAAATAACATTTGACGTGTACAGGTAGAGGTGGAGAGCAAAAAAAACAACAAAAAAAACAACAGGGCTCCAAGAAAACTACAGGTAGCGATGTGAACGCCAGAGGATAGAACATTTCCAAACATCAACAAGCAAACAAGCAGACTGCAGCTGAATGACAAGTAGGAGAAATTGGACTTGAAGTGAAGCTTTGAGGTTCAGTAATGACCCACTATCACTTCGCAGTATTCTAAATGTGACCCAGACTTGTTATTATGGCCTTGGGAAATGACTGACTTGAGATGCTATTTGAGACGAGCTGAACAAAGGAATTCCTCAACACAGACAATCTGAGCAAATGGAGAGGCCTGTGGGATTCAGAAACTGCTAAACACAATATGATTAAGACGTGTCCTTGAAAGGTAATGTCTCACTCTATTACGAATTACAAGCATATTAAAGTAAAATATCCAGAATCCCCCACTCGTGCCTTCTGCTTTTCAGCAGCTTAATGTATTGTGAAGGTAATCCATTTCCTCCCACAGGTTCAAAAGAAAAATGTGTCAGGCAAAAATCATGTGAAAACCGAGATTCCTCTGCTGTCTAGAAAGTCATTAACTAAGATTTCTTGGTAACACAGAGAGTAAAAAATAATTCCTTAACTGAGACCCCTGATAGAGCCAGACAGAACATTTACTCAAACCACCCTTAGCTAAAACTTTAGTAGCAATAGGTTTCAAAAGCTGATGTGGGATTACGTAACATTCCTCCAAGAAAAGGGGATTAATGCCACTTTAGAAGAGTTTCATGGACCATCAGCGTCAGTACAAAATACTAAAATACCAATACCTTTCTTTAATATAACTTTATTTTCCTGTAATATACTTGAATATTTTAGACTGCCAAAATAGTGAGACTTATCTAAAGATCCGCCTGTACGGGGAGCTACTTGGTTTCACATAGATTGTTGCAAAATCTATGTTTTCATTCCAAGACATGCAGCTGTGATCTCTGACGGCAGAAATGCAGGTAGTTGAAACAGATTAAATCTGTTAACTTTCTGTATGGATTTTTATCTCCATGGAGCTAACAATCTCAAATTCCTGTTTGATGTGACAAATCCCATTTCCAATCCTTTCTGTAAAGCCAAAATCCAGTTCTCAAGGGCCGCTGTCCTGCAGTTTTTAGATGTGCCACAGGTACAAAACGCTGGAATTAAATGACTTTATTACCTTCTTCTTGTGTAGATACGTTCTCCAGAGTCTTGCTAATGACTTAATTATTCTATTCAGGTGTGCTGCACCAGAGGCACATCTAAATGTTGCAGGGCAGAGGCTCTCCAGGACTGGAGTTTGACACCTGTGCTGTAAAAGGTTCTGGAGAAGTTAAGGACCAACTCAAGCAAGTCAATCCGTTTGTAAAATTTCAGTCTGATTTCTGGTCTCCTCTTTGTTCAGAAACGGCTCCGATCAGAGTCACCAAAAACCTGCTAGCAGGGCTCTCCATCGCTCCTCATCTTCCTGAACCTCAGCTGCTTTAGACAACCATAATATCCTTCTTATCGGGATTCGTTACACAAACACTCACCATCTCTACCAACTGGAACTAAAGTTCACATGTTGGATGATTGAGCATTTGCTGTTGCTGCTGCAGGCTGCACAGTGGCGCAGTTGGTAGAGCTGTTGCCTTGCAGCAAGAAGGTTCTGGGTTCGATTCCCGGCCCCGGCCTTTCTGCATGGAGTTTGCATGTTCTCCCTGTGCATGCGTGGGTTTTCTCCGGGTACTCCGGTTTCCTCCAACAGTCCAAAAACATGACTGTCAGGTTAATTGGTCTGTCTAAATTGGCACTAGGTGAGAGTGTGTGTTTGCCTGGTTGTTTGTCCTGTGTCTCTGTGTTGTCCTGCGACAGACTGGCGACCTGTCCAGGGTGACCCCGCCTCCCGCCCGGAACGCCAGCTGGAGATAGGCACCAGCAACTCCCGACCCCATTAAGGGACAAGGGTTTAAGAAAATGGATGGATGTTGCTGCTGCCCCACAGCCTTGAACCACCCTCGCCAGAGAGCCATTGAAGACTTAAGAGTGTTTCAAAGAACATTTCTATTCTAATTTTACCTTTCAGTAAAATGAGAGACTTTTGAGATTTTTTTCAAATTTAGGAGGGTTTTATAATTACATTGTATTTTTATTATTATCATCATTACTAAATCAGAATAATCTAATCTTCTTGCCTACAAACACATATGACTCAGTTGTTCAGTAGTTAGAATCAAACAATTTTCTCTTTATCTGCTCTGATTGAAGGTCAAACACTGAAAAAGTTGATTTCTTTTCACTTTGGATTCAATATATCAAAGCTAAGAACTCCCACAGAACTGAGTCTGAAAAACACCTCAGCAGATCACCAGTAGTTGGATGCACTCTGAGTTTAATAAAAATCAGATGAAAGGTTAGTGATAATCTTGAGAATCAAAAACTAGGATCTGACAGAATTGTCAGGTAGAACAATAAAAAAAACGGAATCCAACAAAAAATGGTTTAAAAATACTTTCTATAACTAAAATGTCATATTACAGACAATCTGGTAAATCTAAAAGCCTTCTTTAGTTAAATATATACTGTGTTTCTTAAAACATAAAGGACTAGAAATGGAAATAGACAATACCTCATACTTGTTTTCAGATCCTACAAACAACGTATCTCTCGGGACTAAAACAGTAAGTGAGAATTCGAGCCTTGTCTTTGCAGAGACAAATGGTGAGTGGACTTCCTTGTACGAGTGAATTTGTTCAGAGATTACGCTATGATATGATAGAATGCAAAAAGAAATGCGGATGGCAATGACAGACAATGCCACCAGTGTTTCACATGCACACAAGGCCAATAGTAATACGGCTGCTCTGTTGACAAATGATTCATCAGTTTAACTCACATATCAAACCTAAAGAATTACACAAGAATCAGTACACTATGAGAAGTGTCTTCTAGTGACAATAGTAGCTTACTATTCTGTATGGGTTTAGAATGCTTCTGGGCAAAACAAGCGAGGCGTTTAGTTAAGATACTGGTGTCAGACAAAACTATACAAACCTGTATTGCCTGATCACACAGAGCACAAAACGAACTGACAGGGTGTGCTGAACTTAAAAAAAAATAAAAATCTCAGAGTCACATAATAAAGTGACTTCCCCTTGTGTGTCCCAACACCTGCCTGCGTGGGACAGTCATGATGTCACCCACTCTTCCTTCTTTTACACTCTGTCACAAACCAGGAAGCAGAGTTGAGACCAAGCCTGGCTAAACAGGAACATCCAGCTAACATGAGTTCTGTGAAGCGGATCCCAGAACGAACAGACTGAATTACAGACAGGCAGCTGCTGGGCTCAGGATCTCTGCTTCTCCGTTGCCTAGGTGTGTTTGGAACTGTTGCCATGGTGAACTTTTGTGCTTATTAGGTGGTGACGGCAGCAGGTCCAGGAGGAGACTGAGCACCTACCTTTTCACCACTAGACTGAGGGTCTTGTGGGAGCCTTTGACAAGGCAGATCGCCTCCTGTCTGTAGCCACTCAGGGGAACCTCGTTGATGTTGATGAGCTCGTCTCCCACCTGGAGACTCACAGCTGCTGCCTTGCTTCCTTCCTCCACCTGGAACAAAAACATAAAAATGCACCTAAACATAAATCGACAACATTGGAACTCAATGAATTGAAATACGTCAGTACAAAGTAAGAAAACTTGTGTATATGTGGGATGTATCATGATGTTTAGAGGTCCTATTGTGACGATAAAAGTGACAATAGCTTTGTTTCTATTGTCCAGATAATAGTGCAAACTGGAATTACGAAAATAAATTTGCTTAATAGAAACATGGTCATTTCAAAATAGTCCTTGTTTTTCGATAAAATGCTTTGTTGCTAGGATGAGGCAGTGTTTTGGACAGACAAAAAATTGGTTAATTTCTCAAAACTGCGATGGAAACACTTTTTTCGCATCACACAAGTCATGCGATCAACAACCTGATGTTACTACTGGCGGAAAAGAAAGACGACGACAAGATGTAGTAGGAGGATGATGGCGCGTTATGTTTTTTAATGACTGACCGTGTGAACAAACTTATTCACTTGTGATTTTAATTGCGTTTCCATATTATTGATGAACAGACAAAATATGCCGTTTCCCAAAATTAGCAGCAGGCGTGCAAGCTTCTTAGGACCAGAATCAAAGGCAGCAAAATTCTTCAAAAAGCTGCACTCCAAACCTGTGGCATAATGAGAAAACAAACAGTGTTGTATTTGTTTGAAGGCAGACACCTGAAATAACACAAGAGGATGTACAGTGAAGAGAGCACAGCACAATGGACTCACAACGTCTGCTGCTGGAATATCTCAGTGGACATGCTGACACAAAGGTTGAACAAACCGAGATAGAACATCTTAAAGTTTACTGCAGCTACGGCCTGGTATTTCTGAAGCGTCATAAGTACTGATCGTTAAGGTCATCGCTGTCCTCACACTGACGCAGAAGGCCTGATCTGAGACAAGGAAAAATAAAAAACAACCACTCGGCGTGGAAAGAAAGGCTGTGAGACGGTGCCTGGCAGCTGGCACATTAGAACACAAAACGCTCAGCTCTGCAGCTGATTATCAGTTTTTCTCTCAACCTGTAGCAGAGTGCTGTGACTCAACCAGAGAAGTATTTGTAGATTTACCAACTCTCATATCTCATTGGGCCTTCACCCTCACTGCAAAAAAAAAAAAAAAAAAAAGGAAAAACCTCCAGCAGCCGAGATCAAACCATGGTTCTTTTCATTTTTCTATAAGGGCGCGGTAAGCGAGGCTGGACAAACAGTTTTCATGCTGGCTGGCAAGATTCCTGAGTTCGTCCTGATATGGTAGTGGATTTTGTGGAGAAACAGCCTGATACATTCACATAGTTACAATGCTGAAAACGGATACAAAACACCTGGGATTACTCAAGATGGAAAACTATTCCTGTTCAACAAAACCGTGAGATACATTTCAGTGAAGCAGAGGACATAATCAAAGTAAAGCTTAAGATATTAGTGAAGAGACAAAGTCAGAAAGTTGCTTAAATAAATGTTTTCATAATTTTTTTTGGCCCTTCTGGTGATCCAAATCTGTCACTCAAAGCAAAAGTAGGCTCATTTGTATAGGTTTCATTAAAGTTTAGTCTAAAAATTACTATCTATGTGAAAAAGACAGGAAATATAACCATCACAAATGCATTTGTCTACATTTAAATGCCAACAACAACTGATTATTAGCCTGGAAAAAGGTGTCTTTCTCACCTTGCCTAACTATTAGGTTGACTCATTTAGTAAGGGAGAGCCTTTAGTTGTCTAAAATGATAGCAGTTATTTTACTTTCACTATTTTGTTTCCTTATCTGTTGTCAGATAAGGAAACAATTTTTTTTCTACTAGGAAGAGACTTTCTAGAAACCAATAGTACAACTAGAGCTGCACTGACCAGCCAAATGGTGGATTTGGCCAGTTTTCCCTTCAATCAGCTCTGATTCATCATAAGCATGTTAAATGCTGAAAAATTCAACGCATTAAAACTAAGCAATCCCATAAATTTTGATGTAGGATTTAAACTGCTTCCTATTTTTGTGTGTGTTATTGTCCTGATAAAATCAAATTAATAGAACGGACCTAAAGTTTTTCTTGCTCCTGGATCATTCAAATTTTTGTAGCTACAACTGTAGTTATTGTAAGACTGCAGCTTACGATAACAAAACAACTGACACATTTATGGTTAGGTTAGACAAAGACCTGTCAAGTTTTGGACGTGAGAATATGGGAAGTGCTGTCATCCGTTCTTAGAGTAGGGGGGACTAACATAATGGAGGGGATAGATGGTATACACTAGCATAAAAATGGAGAGGTAGAGCAACCAACATGAGAGTGGGGGGCACAAAACGGGACATTTATGGGAAAATAATAAGGGAGGTAAGAAAACGGTAGTTTCCTGGCCAAAACGGGAGGCTTGACAGGTATGGTTAGATACAATATATAAAGATAAAGAAAAAGCAAAGAAACATTATTTTGCTGCCCTGTACAGAACTATACTTTGTGGCACAGCTTTTCCCAAAAATGTAAGAGTATTTCTTGTGTCAGTACAGTAGATGGAGGTTATGTTTAATACAACAGTGCAGACTAAGCAAATGGGCACAATAAATTTTAGTTTTTAGCTTAACTAGTGTGAAATGGACAGCCCTGATTTATGCTCAAGTATAGAACATGCCATATCAACAGTGCAGGGCAAAGAGTCTTCTAGAAACTGTATTATGTGCACAAAAGATTCAGCAACATTCCCAGAGCTACTTGTTAATCTGTTCTTTTTACAGGAAGCATTCCTCAATGGGAAGAAGACACTTTAAATAATAGCAGGAGCTTCTTTAAAGAAAACATGAAGCTCAAGTTCATTCAATGTTAAAACTGGAGAGTGTCTGCTTCTCTAAACAGTTTTCACTCCTCCGGACTCCTGACAGGCTTGAACATTTCCCTTGTTGTCCGTCTTCCTCCAGGTTGTAATCAGTCCAAAAGCAGCTGTATCCTAAACCGTATCCTCAAAAAGGAGTTGCCTTGTGTCATGAAGGGAAGGATGTGGTGCCACTGAGGGTGAGGAATGTGTCATTTCTGCTGACAGATGTCCTGGGCAGCAAGCCGACACTTCACTAAGCTGACTGGCATTATTGGTTATCACTTAAAAGCAACCTTTCAGACATTAGGTTTGTATTATTTCACAAGCATTGTGTATATAAAGCAGTAAGGCGGATATTAAGCTCTTTCAAGTGCGTTGTTCACTAACTTGACAGTCAATAATTACGTGTTGCATTTGCACGGCTATTTAAGAAGTAAATCTGGCCTCCCTTTTCAAAGTTGATCTTTTCTTGAAAGTAAGATTAAAGAATGATAATAGATAATCCGAATACAATGTTGTTTTTTTAAAAAAAGGAATAATGCACAACACTTTGACTAAGTCCCATTTGATTCTTAGACATCCTGTGACCTGAGGTTGAGTGGGTGGGTGAAGTGAAAGAGCTTTTCTAACATTTTCTTTAAAAGATTACAAATTTAGTCACGAATCTACTAAAATACAAGGAAAATACAAAAAGAAATAAAACACTTTCTTGGCATAAATAGCTACTGTAAAGACTATTTAGGAGCCTTCTAAAAATGTTGAAGGCACAAAAATAAAATAAATACCTATATTTTACACAAACTGTATCAAAATGTATCTGATAATAAAAAAATAGTTAGAAACAAAAACACTGTTGTATTTGACACATCCAGACTATGTCTGATGTGACAAATCAATTCATTGTATGATTAACAGGAGTTTGATGATTAATATTTTTTCCAGAGGCATCATAATTCATTTTGTTTATGGTTTTGGTTGTGTGTGTGGTACTTATTTCCATCTTATTTGTTGCTTGTGGTTGTTATGTTTGACTTTTAATATTTAAAAAGTCTCCCAGTACCAAGTGTTCTTAACAAAATTAAAGTTTATTGGTCTTTGAAGGGGGAAACTTGCATTTTTGTGTCATTATCAATGCATTACTTTAAAGCAGTCTCAAAACAACATAATCTTTTCTAGTAATAATTACTGAGACCATATCGTCCAGCAAATGTTGTTATCCTGACAGGCCAAAGATGCATTATGTTGCATTAGTGGTTGTTCTTTGCCAACAACCATTAACTGTTTACATGGCGCATTCAGGCACACTACGTTGTATCTGAACACAATGAGGAATTAGAGACGAAAGGTTACGTGTGAGCTTCCTGAAGGAGTGTCCCATTTCTTAGAAGAATACCTTAGCAACGACTCAAATGAGGTGGAGTGGAGGATAGATGTAGAAGTAAATGAGATTTTTCTTTAAACATCCTACGGAAAAACTTTGACAAACAGGTTTTAAGAAGGAAATACTAATTACAAAGTCTTTTCTGTTCTCCTCTGCCCATTGCTTATTTGAAGTAGCGTCTTAAACTCACAGACACCAACATGGGTTGCAACAAAAAGGCTGGGAGCAATGAAACAATCAAAGCTGATAATTCTCTGTGGGTTTGTCACTAGAATGACTTCTTACTGCGTATTACACAATCACTTGATCCTTTGTTCATGTAGAAACAAAAGCTTACAATGACTTGGAAGTATTTTGTAATCCAAAGTAAGTGATGGAAAAACCAGTATCTGTGATACGGTAAGCTCTCAGTGTTTCTTCTTAACAGAATAAAGTATAATTAAATAAATTAAACTTCGTGGTTCCAAGGAAAATGTCACTGTTTAAAATCCCAAATTTAAACAGAAACTATATCAATTACTTAAACATACAGATTTAGCTACATTTTGAGATATAATCCATCACCTATAAAACAACATGCAATAGTACATTGTTTCAATCCAGGGTTTCCACCAGTGTATTATAAGCTTGGCGGCCCGCCATGTTTTACTAGCCCCGCCGCCAGGCTAAGCGTTGCTTGTTTACATTTCTAGGGGAAAAAAAATATATATTTTTTGTTATTTTAAAGCCGGGCTGCAAGTGTCTCTTTTGCTCTTAGCATTTCACTAGCAGAGCAGATTTATTCCTAAATGATAGGTTTATAATAGATAAGTTTATAGTTTATGCATTTAAACCCGACAGTGCGCGGACCAATTACACTGTTGGCGCCTCTGCGCTTTGCCTCGCGCTGCCGCTGCTTTGCCTCAGCGGATTGCGCGCTGACGCCTCCTTTCACTCAAACTGGACACAGGCTGACCTGTATGGATATTTACATCAACCTACTGTGAGGAATTTTGATCCTTTGGAGAGTGGTGGAGTCGTAGAGGAGGGCTGCTCTGTGATACGGAAGCTTGGAAACTGCAACACTGAGGTGGAACTACATCTCGTAGGCGGTACTAAGTGTTTTTATCAGCTGAGTGGGGGAGTCAAACTCAATCATGCATAACAAAAATCAAAGTAACAGTACGGGTATGTTGCTGATGATAGAATAACATCAAAACATGATGTAAAGCTCAAAAAAGTAGATTATACATAATAGTGCCCAATTAATTTACAACATTCTGAGTCTGTTAGAATCAGGGTTGATTAGCCCAACTGGGCTTCTTCTATGAGTTTCTAAGTTGGTCTAGGTTCTTCTGAGCCAGGACGAAGGGCTCAAACTAAGAGACTCCCATTGTGACATCATCAGGTGTAAGTGACCCCACCAGAGAAGGTCAGAAAATGTGTGTTTATACACCATCAAGGCTGAAAAACGCATTCAGGGAGAGACGTTTAAAACAAAACTAGATATATCTTTACCAAGAAGCAGTTTTTGCCCAAGGTTATTAACATGAACTATAATCTACATAGACAAAAAGACAAGGAAGCTTTTGAAGTGCATAATATCCTTAAAAGGGATAATTTTAAGAGTGCATCAAGTTCTTCTGAACTAGCAGAACAAGAACATTCCCCTTTAATAAATACTGTGAACATCATCTGTGGGGTAAGAGTATTTTTCCTCAATCTAAAGTCATGATGAACACTTTGTCCAGAACTTTTAAGAGTGAAAGGCATGCATACATCTGCATGAAAAGTGTAGTTTCTGACTATGTCAGCTTTCATGTAGCAAGAATGCACTTTACCTGAGCGCTAAGTGTTTATTTCATATGACATTTTTGCAATATCGTCCACCTCTCCTGATTAGCGTCCAGATTTTAGTGTAAACGTCTGTTCACCAGACGTGGTTATGGATATTAACTTTTTTGTGCATGCATCACTAAAATCACTTCAAAAATTCAACTAAATTAAACTCACAAAGCGCTATGCATTGAACTTCATGGTAATGTTAGCTTATCCAGATTTTGCTACCATTTCACTGTATCTATAATGAATGAACCGGTTTACTTTAAGCAGTACACGTCTCTCTTAACATGCAATACAACTCTATTTTATGAGGACTTGCCTCCAGCAACACACACACACACACACACACACACACACACACACACACACACACACACACACACACACACACACACACACACAAG
>CAEGAF010030349.1:0-22488 GCA_903067075.1 Micropoecilia bifurca | reverse complement strand
GGTTCCCCCGGAGGAGCTGGAAGAAGTGGCTGGGGAGAGGGAAGTCTGGGCCTCCCTTCTGAAGCTGCTGCCCCCGCAACCCGACTCCGGATAAGCGGGAGACAATGGATGGATGGATGGATGGTTGGTTATTGTCAGTGTTCAACTGTTATTGAAACACATGTTTCTTGATCAACCTTCAGTTCATATATGCTTTTTACATACTGTAATTTCCCATAAACATAGAACAAAATAAAAGGAAGAAGGATCTGCAAGTTTCAGTTTCAGTTTTGCAGGAAAATTTACCATCACTACTCATGATGTCACTTTACAAGCAGCATTAGTAGAGGCGGGTAAAGGAGTTTTCTGCATAGACATTTTGCATACACTTCAACACACTCTGCAAACCAGAGCATGCCATTTCATTCAATAGAGTTAGGCGCAATAAATAAAGTTGTTGTCAAGGAAATATCACCATGTGCAACATCATAGTTGCAAAGGACTGCAGGGAATGATGTTTCTACATGTGTTTCTACAAAGTGTTTGGTCGATTGGAGAAACTTTCCCTTCCCTTGATGCTTGATGTTCACTTTTCTGTGGTTGAGATGGTAAAATTGGCTGCATGTGGAGAAGATAAATTTCAATTAAAGGTCAGTGACCTCATTGGAAGTACAATTTCTGAGAAAAATATGGGTTCAAAACATATTTTCCCTGCTGTGTATGGTTATCTTCACATTTATGCTCATTCTGGTTCTCACAGAAATATAGCAAGCTTCCTAGTAGTGTGGATAAACTAATCTGTCTCCCAGAAGAGCTCCATGGCTGGAATAACAACACTGTTTATAATGGTGCTGGCGCACCTGTCACAAACTGCACAGTGTGTGGGCTTTGTGTTCAGTGAAAATACTACACACAGCATTTCACCCTAACTTTAAGGTAACATTTTTCTTGTCTTGTCTCACAATTGGCTTGAAGACAACGGCTAAAAAAAAAATCTTTATGAAGTGGGACCAATCAGACCTTGTCTTTTTTTCCCCGAAAGCTCGGCTTGCAAGATGTTTATGTCTGAAAAAAGAAAGAAGTAGCATTTCACATATCTGTTGTGTTTGTTTGGGCTTTAAGAATAATATATCTGATTAGGAGATTCCCTGAGGGATGACGGGACTTTATGTTTTTGAGATTCAAACCATTTAACCTTTAAAGCAATACTAGTGAAACTAAATACCTGTTAAAGAAAAACTCTGACCTGTACATAGGCATTCATATAGTTTCTAGATCAGAACACTTCAGAAAGCTAGCATGTCTGAATATCTCAGGGACATCATCTGTGGGTAAAAGATAGTTGGAGCTCCATCTTACATCTTTCTTTAGTTGGTCAGAGTAGTGGTCTGTGTGTGTGTGTGTGTGTGTGTGTGTGTGTGTGTGTGTGTGTGTGTGTGTGTGTGTGTGTGTGTGTGTGTGTGTTGAAGTATATGAAAAATATCAAATTTAAAGATTGTGATCAATACATCTTTACCACATCCTTGCACAGAATCTGACAAATGCCAATAACAACTTTGGCCTGTTACAGCCCGATCTCAAGGCAACACTCAACAACCAACTGCATGAGCAGTAAATAATCCGAAATCTACAATTTATCCTCTCAAGATTGTCTGGTGAGTTCCCATGTTGCAGTTTGGTGCATCAGATATGCAATCAGCAGAAGATCATTTTAATGCTATGACTAAGAGACAGGCAGCCGCAATAATTTCATCACTTTATGTCTCGAGTTAACACCATTCTACACACCATATCTGCTGCTGATCGCTGGTATGTCTACCTGGTACTGTGTGCAACTATGTGTAATATCCTATTTAACTTTTATGCATTATGTCACCCAGGACAGTGCATCAAAAATCTCCCATCAGAATAAAAATGGAAGAGTTTGAATATTTCATCCACTGCAACATTCAAATATTGAGTTTATAGCGTTTCATATGAACTGATTGACTTTTTCTTTCCATCTTTTTGCTGATTTTAATTGTGCGTTAATGTCCTTGTCCTCAGTCTCACAGCACCATAACAGAGCCAGAGGTTTTTTCAAACTGAGGCAGCATTCCTGTCAGTGAATGTAGAAGCAGGCAAGAAGTGAGATTGCTGTGATTATAGAATAACAATAAAAGGGTTTATTCTCTTTGTCAAGGGAAAAATACTGAATAGGACAAAATAAACGCAACAACTTTGACTGAGGAGGTAATAATTGAAGTTTCTGAGCGCTGCATAACTGTAATTTGTGAAATTGTTGTGAAATTGTTGACCTTCACTCTGGATCATGGTGCTTTTAAAGAACAAAGGAGAAGCTGTGAATATAAAACTACTCGGAACACTTAGCTTCTTTTGCTCACTTCACCACAACTTCATTGAGGTCAGACTTGAAATTATTTTGATTTAGGAAATAATTATGTTTTTGTGCTTAAAACAACAGAAAGCCTACAGAAAGGGTTTTAATATAAAACCTCTGTTCTAGTTAAGAAAACAGGTCATAAGATTTACTACCCCTGAAAAAACTGCACCTGCTTTTTACAGGTGCTGTCTTGAAAGTGTTGTAAGCTCTGGTACTGGAACTCAGGTGAATACACTGCAGGAAATATATGGGATACGGTGACTTCAGTGTGCTGCACCCTGAGAGACTTGTCACCATGGTCACCAGATCACCATCTCTTCACTTTGCAACTCTCTGAAAGTCATCTTAGGTGATTAAAAACTCATGTCTTTGTATTGTTGGTGAATTCTAAGAACCAGCCTTGGATCATAGAAATATCCTTGGATGTGCAATATGAATGCATACCTTATTTATTATCTTTCCAGCTTGCCATCTATCTACTGTGCTTTGCAAAGCTACTAATACATCTTCAATTTTTTTTCAGATTTTGCCAGATGAAAATAACAAACTACAAAATATGCTGCTGGGATTTTATGTGATGGCCAAACCTAAGTAGTGGATCATTGTGGATAGGAGGGACGTGTATTCGTGATTTTGAAATGTCCCAACAACACTTTCCAACTGCAAGCAGAAAGTGTGGCTTGCCTCTTTTACTCTAATGCCTCCAAATAAAGTTAAATACAACCAACTGCCTACAAAAATGAGCTGGATGTTTAGAAGAGCCCAGCTGGATGCTGGATAAAAATGGATGGTTTCAGATTCTTGTTTACAAAAGCAGAATAAAACCAATCCACATCTCAATCATGAACTACTATTTTATCAGATACAAAATCCCCAGAACTTATTTATTTGTGTTGAGTCCTGTTTGCCTTGGCTTAGGTTGGTTTTGTTTTTATTTTCTTCTCATATTACTTCCCAAATACATTCAAAAAGGAACAAAGCACCACATCGCATTTATGGAAAACCAAGCATGTCAGGTTTTAACATATAAATAAGGTGTGGGAGCATTGATTACCTGATTGAGTGAGTGTGTGCAGCAAAAGAAGAGGTTGATCTCGGTTTTTAGTCAACACTTCAGTTATTCATCATATGCTGATATTTCTGTTGACATGTGTGCACGTGTGTGTGTGCGCATGTGTGCGTGTGTGTGTGTGTGCGTGTGCGTGTGTGTGTGTGTGTGTGTTGGCACCTGTAATACTCCTGTTTATGTGAGTCAGCACCCCGTCAAACTACCAGATGGCAATCGCTCCTAATCACGGTCGTGTTATTAAAGTAGTAAATCTCCCAGCTTCATAAGAAAAAAAATCATACGCAGAGTGGCAGTCTTCCAGTTTGTTAACATTTCAGATTCGCAGACAAACAGCGACACAAACACACTAAATGAATGTCCCAACCACACCCGCAATTAGCTCGATGAACAAAAAACCAACAATCATCGTGGGACTCGAGGGCAGAACAAAAAGGTGTCAAGTGGGAATCCACAAAAACGTCTAATTACAGCATCCAATTAGAAGCACAATCACGCCCCATGTCATTGCTTCAATATATATACAATTGCCTTTCAGTCTCATCATTATACACAAGTCTAATTCTCATCAGTCTTTGTGGCCCCCTGCCAATGTTTCACTCAGTGGGGAGAGTTATTACAGCACTAAAACAAGAATTTCTTCGAGGCATCATGAAGAAACTCTTGTGTCACAGTAGCAGTTGTACTTTGTTCTGTGCAGCAAAGGCTTTGGGTTCTTTTTCAGATTCATGATTTGAGTGGAAGCTATCGTTTATACTGAGCTCAGAGGTTTTTAAACATGATATTCAGTCAGTCCTCTTGAGATATCCTGGCAGCAAGTGAAGAGATTCACAAACACTTCTGCTTTGTTCCATTTTCAGCGCAGCATAATCCTTTTTGTCCCCTGTTTGTTTGATAATAAAATACTGCTGAGCTTCAGAATATAAATAGTCAAAGAGAAGAGCTGCTTCTCAACCCTGTCACATTTTAAAAATCCCAGTAAAAAGTTACTGATCTTGTGTAAGCATTGCTGTTCCTGCGCCTTCGTTGGCTTTTTTACAGTTTAACAAATGGGAATGTTGAATGTTCAGGTAAGGATGAATATCTTATCTTAGCAAATGTGTCTGTTTAAAAACAGCAGATGCAAAAGAGAAAGCAATCAGACTTTCACACTCGCCAGGCTTTTCTTCCATTACTGTGAACTGAAACTCAAACTGCCTGTACAATGACCATAAAACCTGAGCCAGCAGCAGGCAAGTGGTTCAAATAGCTTTGTAGTGTGTGGTGTGTGAGGAAAAGGCACTGAAGAGGGAAAGTGTGAGTTGTGTTTACAACGACTCCCAGAGGTTTAGGTAGAAGAGGAACGACAGCAGCTCCTCAGGGATTCTGCTCACTGGAAAGACAGAACAAACACAACTCAGATTTCTGGCCTGCATTAATTGACTGTTTTAGGAGGTTCAGTATCTATACAAATGTATCATAAACTGTACAGAAGGAAGACATAACATAAAATTGTTAAAATTTATTATTGTAAGAATAAAAAGCAGATTCTTCAAAGTAAGAGTAAATTTAATTGTTTATTCCCAATGTATAGGGCAATTCGCCCCTTCGTCAATTCATCCCCACGTTTACTTCTGGGTAATTCTTGTTTCTATTTTGTACCTTTAAACAAACTTTTTTGTACCTATGACCTTAGACTATAAGAGTGTCTTCCTTGGTAATGACGAAATTATTATAGACGGGAGAGAAAATATAAGTGCCAAAAATTTCACATTAATAAGATATCATTTTCGTTAAACAGTATATTACAGATTTCCAATCATTGTTGTTCTGATCTCTGTGGGTCCCAAATGACTCTACTGAAAAATAATAGATTATGTCTCATAATTTAACTGTATTTACTCCCCACCCTTCAACACACCTTTGACCTTCCATGGCTAGTGCTGAGCTGTACAACAAAAGCTTTCGTTGTGACATCAAATATGATTTCATAGATATTAAAGATCATGGGTTGAATGTCAAGCATCACATTACCTAATTAAGCATAAATGGTTTCAGTTGTTTGTGCTCTATTTGTGCAGCAACAGCTATACCACAATCTTTCACGTTTCCTGGTTTTGAAACCAGTGTGAAACGTTCTGCAGTGGGTGGCTCCATTTCATACAAAAAGATAGACACAAAATGATGAAAATTGCAAAGGTATGAAATGTTGAAGGTACTCAATGACTAACATTGCCATGACCAATGAGTCAGTTTGAGAAGTTTGGCCATTTTGCACTTCTTTAAGATTTGACCTGATTGGTGAGTGAGCCCTAAAGAGATGGTGATGCATAGATGGAGGGTCTAGACACTGTTTTTCAAAAATGGTACTTGTTCTCTAGACAGCTTTCAAGGGTGATTTCTCAGATTGCTCTGTCAAAGATGAGTCATCTAATCCTCCACAGATAGGTGGAATATATGACCCGTATCGGAGAAGGGTTCTGATAGATCTGCTGACTTGTGGAACTGTTTGGTGTAGATCTATTCTTTTTTTATTCCAAGAGGAAAGTTCAGATAATTTCAAGCAGGATTCATCAAGCATCCATCTTTATTAGTTTGATTAAATGTTTTTTGGGTTTTTTTTGTTATCTGCTGAAATTTGGTTTGGTTTTTACCTGGGTTTTGTAATTTTGAGTTCTTGTGATTTCTTTTGTTGTGTTATTCTATTGCCTACTGTTTATCTAGTTCATTTATTTCCCTTGTGTTTCGTTGTACTGTTTGCTTATTTTTGGTGTTAACTTTGGTCTTTTCCCTTCAGTCCCTTCATCCCGTCAAACAACTACAGAACACTTAGTAGATAGAAATCACTTTACATTGTTCCAGTAATCACCCTCCTGGTATTTATACACCTGTTTCTTCTCACATTTTGCTAGATCCATTCTCTTTTGCTCAGAGCAAGTTTTTCTTCTCCTTAGATCCTCCAGTTTTTCCATTGTGAGCCTTTCTGCTTATTAAATTGCACAAAACATGACCATGTTAATGCAAAAATCTTGACTCATGCCTTGCTCCTCTTTTTCTAACATTTTCTTGAAATTTTTTAACTGATTCTGAGAAATATTTCTCTGGACCCTCTAAACAGATTTTAGATTAATTTTTTTGGGATAATATTTTAAGAGCAATAATGACAACAGTGCATCATTACAAGAAGAGGCAATATGATCTAATAACTCCTGAAACAACAGAGAAGTTATTCCTAAATATCTTTGTCATCCTTATAACATCAAATTTGTCTCTTCTAAGCCTGAGGAATTTCATTTGCATAGCCAAGCCTCAATGTTAAACACGCCCACATGAGTCATTATCTCATGTCCCACGTGAAATATGAAATATGGAAAGATCAGCAGTGTGAGCAGCGGTTCCCAGAAATCAGTGAAGAACTTTTAAAGTCATTAGACTGCTGTCTTTTTCCAGAGCTTTGTTTCAGCATTTCCTGGAGGAGATTAGACATGCTTTGTGCTGCCACTGAAAGAGGATTTACAGGAAAAAAGAGATAAAAAAACCCCTCCAGTCTCTCTTTACGGGAAGAACAAATTGAGGCAAGTATCACAATGAGCAATACTATTTTAAAAAATAATGTCACTGCAGTTTATATTGTTTCTTTTAACACTTTTAAGAGAAATAGAAACATGAAAAAAGACAAAAACTATATATTTTATATTTCAGCCCAAATACAAACTTCTCTTCACTTTCCCATAAGAATATGTTTAAATTAGTAGCAGGAAATTTGGTTTGATTCAATTTAGTTACCTAAATATGAACCAATCAAATCTTCTAACATATGAAATAGAACACCCCATGATAACGTTGTGATATTTAAGGACATGTGGATATTTGTCATTAGTTGTAGCAATGTTAAAACAAATTCAAGCAATAAATAAGCAAATGAAAACCAACTGTGAATCATAGAGCTGGAAGGGTCACATTCTGGGGACGATCTGCAGCTGCAGGATCTGCTCAGCTCAGCATCATACAATCCAGCATGAATCCAGCACAAAACAAAACAAACAAACAATAAAACAAAGTCTCAGCAGAACTGGGCCCTGCAACATGACAATGACTCAAAAAATCTACCAGGAAGGACTGGCTGAGATTTAAGAAATGCTAAATTCTGGAATAGTCGAGTTTAAGTCCAGATTGACTCACAGCCAAAAGTGAACATTAGAGAAAACCTCCCTATGACTAATGTTACACAATCTTGAAGCATTTTGATGAAAATAATTTAATCAAAAGAAGTAACACTAGTTATAGAGGAATGGGGTCTTCTTACTTTTTTCCCTGCTGTAAAACGTGGTGGTGATATGTTCTAACAAGCGACCCCAGGTTTACTTTTGATAAAAATGCTTGTAAATAAATGTAAAAAATTTATATCTGAATATTTCATAATAAAAGAACTGAATATTTAATAAAGTTCACTATTTTATCGTAATTATACTGTAGCAAATGCAGTTTTTGAGAAGCTTTTTAATTGCTTCTCTTCCACTAAGTCAGTGTCCATGAAATCAGAGCAGCAGTAGCGTAATAATGTACAATTTAAAAACACTGTATGCAGATGCAATATGGAGTCACTGATGTATTATTGTAGACTTCCAGAGGTCGTCAGCAGTGATTCACAAAGGATAAAATAAAACCACACAAAATGCCCTCCTTCACAACATCATTTAACCCCCAGTTAGATGCTCTGTTTATTTTCTGCAACATGAAAATTTGCAAATAATTTTCTTGCAAATTATTTTGTAAAGGTGCCAAATTTCTGTTGTCCAACTGAATATGAATGGTATTTTTAATTGTTTTATTTTTTGCAGAAATAACACACCAGAACATGGTCCAGTTATTTTTCAGCTCATTCTCTGAATAGATGTGGGTCTGAACTAAACTAGGAATCATAGAGCCACATGATCAACGTGAAGATGGGAATCAGTCATGCAAACCCTCCACAGACAAGACAAATTCTTATGTGTTTCATAAGCTTATGAGAAACATAAAACTTAATGGCTTTTACCAATACTTGTTTTGAGACGGGACATCTTTTACAAATTAATGCTGTGAAGTCTTGCTGATATGCTACAAGATCAGTTATAAATAAAGATATTAAATATAATATTTTCCATTACATGCATTATGCATAGCATTACTTTGCAAAAAAAAGTTTCTGTTACAGTTTCTTTATATTTCACTTCTTTGCAACCATTTTGATTGTATTTTATGATATCTTAATTTGTAGCTCCAAATGTACCAAATGAAATGTGGAGCCATGACACACACTCCCCTGTGTGTGTTGACTCCAGCTGCAGCCCTTGTGAATTTCTCATGCTCTTCTTTTAGCTGTGATTCAAAATTATTTTTAACTCTGGACTTTTCCCTATTGCTTGTAAATCTTTTTTCTGCCAAATATTACATCAACAAAACTTCCCATTAATATGTTTGTATGCAGTTCTCTGTTAACAACCAGCTTTATCTTAGCATGATCTTTAAGAAAGGCTGGTAATCCACAACAATTGCATTTCTTCATTAAAAATCCATTCATCCTTCCACTCAACTTGTCATTAAAATGTTTGGATATAGTGGGACTCTACTTGCAGACTGTGTCAATCAATATTTGCTGGACAGATAGCAGAACAATCAGTCACTTTTTGCCTCCATGAAAGTGTGGGTCCTAAAATAGCATTTCTATGTTTTTTAATAATAATTTTTTAAATAATTTGATTAATGGATTAACAAGATGGAAACTTGGGTCTCAAATTAAGAGAGATGGGTACCAAATATGCCATTTTATTTTTTTTTTAAATATTTGTTTGAAACTTGAAATATTAAAACAAAGAAAACTGTTTTCTTTCTTTCTTTCTTTCTTTCTCAAAAGCTCTCTTTCGATGTTTCTGCATCTCAATTGGTCCCCTCTCCTCCTCTACTGAGGCTGAGGGAGGCTGCAGGAAGAGGAGGAGGAACCGGAGGAGGGAAGATCCGACTTTCAGATGAATTTGAGTCGCGAAAGCAGCGAAGCTCCCGTGAAACCATAAAGCACCTCGATTAGGAAGAAAGCCTTGGCTTGTGGACGTTGAAGAGATATACAGCTGGGACGAAATATAATTTCCTGGATTTTTCGCTCGACTTTTCGTTACAGTTTTGGTGGAAAAAAGTGGACAAGTGGACGTGAATGATTTCAACAATAGCATTTAAATGTAGAAAAAAGGGAAGGAAACAAACAGTGGCAGAGAGTGGACTTCCTGCAAGGAGAGCTGTGACGTGAACCCATCCGAGTTTAGGACGGCGATAAACAACCGCTGGACCGGAATGAATTAAACGTCTCGACTCGGTGACAGCTGCACTCAACCGGAAACGGGGCGCGAGAGCCGTCGGGATTCCCTTTGTCCCCACGTGCGGATGAGCTGCGAACGAGACACGAGGTATTGATTTAATGTGATGATTTCCCGCTATTAGAAACAGTTGCAGGCTGGAGGACAGTGTTTCTGTTATCCAGTCTCATTTAAATATTATTTCTGTTTTTACTTAAACGGGCACCTATAATGCAACTATTGTCTCACTTTTGATTTCTGTTTTTACATGTCGTTAATCCTGGTATAAAAATTATGGTCACTAACATGACATGACAAGGTGAAGTAAAGCACACTGATTATCTCTTCAGGTTTTTTTATGAGCAGCAAGTGGACAGTTTGTCCCCAATGTTGATGTATTACAAGCAGGAAAACGGGTGAGATTAAGGGTTTGAGTTTGTGCAGGTCCAGTTTTTGATATCTGGGTCAGAGCATTTGCAAATCTGCATCTCTTCAAGAGTGTTGTCAAGAGGTCAGTACCTATTGAAAGTGCTTCCTGGAAGGCGCAGATGTGAAAAGACTCTTAAACAGCCGATCAGATACTGTATTTGAAACTCTGAAGAAGTTAATCCTAGTTGTGATTGAAATGGTAAGTGTGCACAGTGCTGCAGTATTTTAAGCTCATGAGGGAGGGTGGCCACTCTTACTTCTGTTCACTGCCAAAATAACTAAAAATGGACATTTCAACATCAAAACTGGACTATCGACCGATTCAGGAAGGTCACCTTGCCTCATTTATCACACAGATGTGTTTAACTCACCTGGGTGATGCACCAGAGCGCACTATTGCTGCAGACCACATACTGCTTTCATTGGGAGTGCATTCCCCAGTGGCTGTTACTTCATTTCAACAGGACAATGTGAGAAAAATCACAAAAGACTCGGGAATGGTTTGAAGAGCACATTTCAAACCTCTAAATGCAACCAGAACTCACTCTTATTGACAAGCAGGTCAGATTTATGGAGGCTCCACCCCAGCAACAGAGAGGCCATATCGGTTACTAAGACCTTGTTGGCAGATGTCACGGATTACCTTTGACTTCATCCCTTAATTTGTTGTTGCTTTAATAACAAAAAAGGAGGCAACACAGTATTAAACATGTGGTCATAATGTTATGCTGGATTAAGGTACATTACCTGCACTGTTAGAGTCTGAAAATGCTGCTTAGCCACAGAAGTGCACACAGATCCTATATTGTTATATTGTTGAAACAAATACCTCTTAAAAGCTCCTAAGTAGCTGATCGGTCCATTTCCGCGTGAGGATTATTATCTTATTGCAAATTTCCAAAGCATCCGTCTGTTCTCAACAATGACTTAATTTCCTGTATTAGTGATTATCTTGTCAAACAGACCTCAGGCACTTAAAGATTAATTTAAGTATATATAGTCTTATTCTCCCGACCCCACTAAGGGACAAGGGCTCAAGAAAATGGATGGATGGATATAGTCTTATTGTTAAACAACTTGCAAAAAGCAACGTATGCCTGAATTTATTTTAGGCTGCAAATATATCAAATACAGAACTTGTTTGCATGCAGACCACAAACACAAATGGAGAACCTTGTGGGATAGGAACTCCTCTTGTTTGGATCCTTCACTTGGGGAGTCCCACAAGTGAAGGATCGAAAGCAGCAGGCTGTTCTGCTTTGTGAATAAAAGTGTAAAACGGTAGAAAATCAATTGGCTGAAGGGCGTAATGCCAGGTGCACTTCCTGTCTCTGCGGACTTCTTTTTCTTTCTGTCCTCGCTTCCTCACATGACCTCTTTTACCACTGTGCAGCTCTGATGCTTCGCTCTATAGATGCCCTGAAACTTTCCTTTCTTCATGGCCTCCTCTTATCACAACATGTTTTATCTTTCAGCTTCCCCTTTTTTTTATCTTACTTTAAGTCACTCATGGAAAAATAACTGTGCGGCTCTGTTAGTTTGTATTACTTGCTACAGATGAAGTTCAGAATCTATTGATCTGTTGGCTGCACTCAATGTTTAAATGCGGAAACGCATCGATCCATGTTGTTACTGAACAGGTACCAACTCACTCAAACCCTCAGCACTTCAGCAAATCCACCCATCTGGGTCCAGATTGACTTGCACCAATTACAGACGTTAAATTGGCATCACTTTACTGCTGAAATTAGTCACACTGAATCGCGGTCAGACTGTAATTAAACTGTCTATTGTGTCCAATAAATGTATGCACGTTGTCTGGGGGTGGAAACCTCTCGGATGTTAAATAATTGCTCATTTTGTTATTTCTCACACTATGTTTTTGCTGGCCAGTTGGCATGTTCATACAAAAAGAGCAACTACGATACTCAAAAAATGGACTAAAGCTCAGTTTCAGTTTTTATTCTTGCATATTTCTGGGATTTCTTGAAAACTGTGCAGCTTTTAAATCGTATTCAAACTTCTCATCAGCATGGTTGAAACAGCATATTTGCTTTGTTAACGTTTCCAGGCTGCGTGGGACGGCCTCAGTCCCGTACCACTCCGTACCTCGATGTGAATCACTGCCAGAACAACAACAACTTCTTAGTTTAAGATTAGGTAACTGGAAGAAGATGCAATATCATGTAAAAATGAAAATATTTGTCTTATATAATGTGATTCAGACTAAGATTCTGAAGGAGAGACTCTGATGGAGTCACAGAATTTCAAGCAAAGGAGCAACAAGTTTAGGATTCTGCAGCGTCACCTACAGCTTGTGGTGAAAGCATTAATATCTCTGGGGCTATTTTAACATTCGTCTCATTATACCTACAAACTTTCTGAGATAAAGATCAACATGAAGTGGTGTACGTCTAATCGACAGTTTAATTACACGGTAGTTTGTTTTTGCATAACTTTAAATCCATTGAATTTTTGCGCTGAACGACATAGGTTATTGGTGTTGCAAACTTTTCCATGCATTGAAAATGTCTTGGATCTTGCTTCTGTTGGAGTGGCATGTTTTCCTTTCTCTGCAATAACAGAAAATATTTGGACCACCGCCACGCAGCACCACCCCCCATCTCAGCATGTTATATTCACCCTCTACAGCTTAAATAACTTATTGAAGAAAACCGTTTTTCTTTCTGTGCTGCACTCTCTCCCAATTTGTTGTTCATCACACATCTTGTCATCCTTTTGGGTTTTTTTATTTGTTTTTTTATGATTGGATTGACTTTATTTTTTGTGTAAAATGCCTCGAGGTGACAGTTGTTGATGTGAGTTGATGTCGTATGAACAAACTGAACTGAATGCAATGTGGATTAAATGAATGAAACGGCTCTTTTGTGGAATTGTAAGAAGTATAATTCTTCTTAAGTCCTTGTGTATATGTTACATTCACTGTTTGCTGTACGTGCATCTCTGTGGTAAATCATTACTTTCTTATGAATATTGTGCTTCAACAAATCCATTAAAGGAAAAAACATCAATGCTTGTATAATAGTCCATTCAAGACTTTTCATATCTAGATTTATATCCTTGATATTGTGTTACTTTTGCTTATGTGCTCGTTGTTTGCCTATAGGTGCTTGTCAAGCTTGATAAACTGTTCTTCCAACCTTGTGTTGAAATGATTTAATACCAGGTGAGTGTACATATGACAGCCTATTTCTTCTGTATTATTACTTTGGGAGAAGTTATTTAATTCTGTGCCGCACTTTGTTTCACACCAAATTAATTGAAACACGCATTTCTTTTAAAATTATTAAGTTATTAGTTGATTGAATTATGAGTGAGAATTGAACAGAAGTGGTGAGAATACAGCGCTCAGCTGTGCTTCTGTGCTGCATCTCAGAAACATAACTTTTTTTTTCTGCCGCTGTGGAGTTTATCTTTCAGGTATTAAGTCAAGCCTGGCTGTTGTGGAGACATCCAGCTGTAATTTTGGAAGCTTCTCACGTAGAAGTGCTGGCTGAACTGCACTAAATTCATAAGAGAAATCAAAGAACGCAATCTTCACACAGCTGCCGGCTTTGTTCAGATCAGAGCGCGCTCACTGAAGGAGGAAGATGATTGTGTCATATACGCCTAACTCAGGATGGTAAACGCGCTGAAGTGGTGCTTGAAGGGCCTCTGGAAATCCAGTTTTTTAATGTTGTTTGAAAGGTAGTGCAACTGGTTTGCTGTTAAAAGTTTGATAACCTGGAACAGTTAATCAAGAAGAGGTTGTATGAAATCCGAGAAAACTGTTTTTCTCGTTAGGACCCTGAGCGGATCATATCTGCAGCTTTATTCGATATCTTGCTTTCCATGTTGTCTCTTCACCTCACTGACAGGCATGTTGAAGTGGGAGGCAGAGAGGCTGTCAGCTGGTCTTAAAATAAAGATCGACTTGGTCTGGTTGTGTTGAAGTCTTGGCAGGTGAGAGACTTGGAGCTGGACATTATAGTAAAAAACAAAACCAAAAACAGTTCAGAATATTTTTCATTTTTTAGCTTGCGATCTTGTTGCCTTCACCATCCTTTACAGTGATCAACCCTTTGAGCTTTTATTAGTCAGTTCCTATGTTCAGTTTTCCATTATATTTCTTGGTCATAAACTGTTTGTTTTGATGCATCCAGTGAAAAGCCCATTTAGTCTTGCATTATTTGAAAACTCATCTCTACTTTTCCCTTACCTTTTTTTATTGACTGAAATTTTAATATTCATGCTTGTAATTTACTGTGCTTGGATCTTCCATCTCTTAGAGACTGAATACATTTCTCTGAGCTTGAGATGTAGCTGGCTGACTTAATAACATAAGTGAGATAACTGAGAATAATTAACATACCGATCAGCCTGCCTGCGTGTCCCTGCTAAGCAGACAAGATTGGAGATAAGCTTTGGATTGGTCAAAATCAAGCAACTGCCTTCTAAGTCAAATATTAGTTTCCGTCACACTTTTTAAAAGAAATTAAAACGTGATTTTAATTTGTATTAATCAGAGACATGATCACTAGCTATAAAAATCTAAATTGACACTTCCTCCATATTTATTAAATACAGAATAGTTAAAACTAAATACTATGATAGGAAGCTATAGATAAATTAGATGTTCTACACATAAAATATCTGACTGGAAATTTCATTTTTTCATTTTTATTAAAATTTATTTGTATTTTGTAGTTGTTTCTACTCTAAAATGACTTTTGTACTGGAAAGCTACAGCAATGAAAAGTGATGCGGTCTGGTTTAAGAATTAACAACACAAGCTGCTGTTCAGTGCGACATGTTTGTGTGTTTTAGTCCTGATACTCTTTGCCAGCTTGCTGAAATGCCAACTTTCTAATGCATGTTTGCTTCATGTCAAAACAAGACATTACTCATCTTAGTCATCGCCACAGACCCATCAGTAATCTGACTTTTCACACACATGCACACTTTTCACTAATACGATCAAGACTTGACCATTGTCGAATTCTGAACATGCCCTTTAAAGGGAATTATAATATTCTGCTTCTCTGAAACTTTGTAACCCTTTAAGATTTTGTTTAACCAATTCATAATTACCTTACAATTAGAAAATACATAGTGAGAACACTTGTCTTTCTATTCCTAAGCAGTTGAAAACCTTCAGCATAAAGTTGCTTTTACCTTGAGATATTTTTATTCAGACAGATTTTTAGTAAAATTTGATGTTGACGAGTGCATTTTTTTCAAGGTCTTTAAGGTCTTTGTTGACTTTCCTTCTTCTTAAATGCAGCAGGAGGTCTGTGTTGTGTGCTGCCTCATTAAAAGAAGCCACATAAATCTGATCAAAAACTGCTGTTGTAAATGTTTTGTGTGAACTTTGGCATGTTACACATTTTAGATAAAGCAAAAAATTAGAATTTGCAGCTGGAAAGGTGCATATGCTGCAGATGCAATATGCAGGTGATGGATCTTAAATCTGACGGATTACCTCGGTAGAAACCATAGAAGAGAGATGGGAGGGAATTGTCAAATGGTGAGCAACCATTTCAGCTGCAGATGAAAACCCCCTTCAGGACTGTGGGTGTCCTTTTATACACCCACTTGGCACCAATGTGTGAAATGATTTTTTTTTTCTTTTCCAAGAGATGTTTCTGGAGGAAATTGAATGTCATTATAAATGCAGTGGTGTAGGATGTAAAGAGTGTTCAGAATGATGTAACATACCCTGAGCTCATCTTGGATGACAGGCAACGAGAAACGGTGACACATGCAGAAATACTGGGAAAAGTACATTTCAGAAACAGTTGATGTGGGAAGATGGAGTGGATTTTAGAGGATATGTGTAATATGAATCAGACAACCAGGTGGTATTTGGCAAACCACCTGGTTTTGTCAGTGAAGAGCACATCCTCTTCATGTATAGTTGGGTAAGAAATATCAGTAATGTATGAAAGCTGCTGCAACCCATACAGTCTCTCTCTTTTGCTGTTCTTTTACTATGAATGTCGGTATTAGAAAAATGTTGCAAAATTAATCACATGAGTGTATTTTGGGAAAAAAGTTAACACTGAATGATTAAAGACCTGTACTGCACAGTTTCTGACAACAGATACTATTTTAAAGGCACACAGTATGTTGTGGTAATTACGAATGACCCCCAAATAGACTGAGACATAGGCTCTGTTCTCTGGCTGATTTTGAGACTCCCAGTGACCAACGTTCTATAAGACAAGCATGCTGAGGGTTTTCCTTGTTATCTTTGCTCTATTAGGCATGATGCACAGCTTGCTTTTCCCTCAGTCACAGTGGTGTAGTCCTGCCACAGCGAAAAAGGATCAACATCAGATGTGACAGAATGCCCTGTCACATTTTGCCACGAAGGCTAACTTAGTTTCTCTTGGTGACAAATGAAAATAGATACATGAACCAGAGGCAGTAGGTTCAGTTTTTTATGTTGTTCTATGTGAATCAGTTATTCTATGTTCAAGAGTTTATTTGACCTCTGACATTGCAAACAAAAAAACTGTTATAAAATAAATTTCTAGTAAACCCAGTACTTAACCCTTTGTAAATATTCATCTCCACAAAAATGTTGTAATATTTGATGCCATTTTTCTGTCATTTTGAAGGTTTAAAGATTTTTTTTAAGCCGTTCTTCTCTTTACACCTGTCTTCCCTCATGTTGCTAATTAGGCTGGAGGAAAACTAATTAGAATGCCCCAAGAAACACACTCAAACATCCTCTGATGCTACAGTTCTAGTCTGTGTTCATAAACATGCCATAAACATAATATCCAGATCTGCTCATGAACACTCATTTCTTGTTTCTGTTACTTTAATTGTCTATTACTCTGATTTGTGCTATCAGGACTTGGTTTTCATTTCCATAAAGAAGCCTCGAAAACTGACGATTCCCTCATTAAACACATTTTGAAATATCGTCATAAATTTCTTAATGGCTCTTTTCACCCACATGGCTTTATGAGATTTGCTGTTGACAATATAATGCTGAGAAGATTTTCCTCGTAAAATTTCCGTGGAGTCAATTGAGAAAACACAAAACAGAATTTATTACTATGATAAAGTTAGCAGCCCAAAACTGCTGCAAGCAGTAAAATAATCCATCTAAAAAAAGGGGAAAATTGAGTTGAAATGGTTTTTGCATGTTGGCAGGAATTGGAAAACTGGATCTGAAAATATGTGTTTCACCCTAAGGCTCAACTAGAAGGAACGTTTGACCAAAGATTTTTGGAGTTGTACGTTGCATGTTGTTCATAATTACTTGCGTCTTAAGATACAACACAATACTTATTTATTTATTTTTAATAAGCATACCATAATTATTCTCCTCACCTGTGTTTCAGTCAGCATATTTTGTAACTCTAGGACCCTTTTGAGGAACAAGCCTTTTGTTCCAAACCTTTTTGTTCCTCAAGCGGTTTGTGACAAACTTGGAAGTATGTCTTTGGTCACTACCTTGTTGCTGGACAGTGGGGGCCTAACAGGAGACAGCAGATTTCTTAAATTGTTTTTTTAAATGCCTAAAGTCTCATCAGACCAAAGGACAGAGATTCAGAACACATCAATGTGTTTCAAACACTCATGGGCAAACTTTAATTGGATTTTTATGTGCTTTTTTTCTTTGTCGAAGAAAAAAAACACATCTGTCTCAACACATCCAGTCCAGAAGAGGCCAGCTGAGCAACAGCCTTATTGACAGACATTATAAGCACTTCCAGGTTGCACCAACAACTCCTTTCTTTTGTGCTGAAGACTCTGAGACACTTCCTGAGAAACACTCAGACTCACGGATACACTGCTCAGTATTCAGAAGCTTCTATAGAAAGAAGCTTCTTTGGCTTGTTGAAAGTGTTTTTAATCCAACAGAAAATGAATAGACTACCAATATTTTGACCAGTTGTTCAAGAAAAGTTGATCAAGAAAAACATGTTGGATAATTTAATGCTGACTTCTGTCATAACTTTACCAGACAGCATTTTTACTAATTTTAGTAGCAAACTCTTCTTATCCTTGCTTCTTCTAGCCCTCACCAGTTTAAAACTCTCGCTTAAATCTTTCCATTTAGCCCCCAACCTAATCTGTGTTTCATTTAATCCTCTTTTGTACTCATTATAACACTCTTTGCCTCTCTGCGTCCAAACCCCTCCTCCTCCAATTATCCATGTGCTTACAAAATCACCCTTGTCATAATTTCGATTTATCTTTCCCGTTCTACGTGTTTTGAGAACTGCTGGGCTGTAACACGCTTCTCTTCATATACTGGAAACAAAAGACAAATATAGACCATCGTGGATCAAAGGAGGAAGCATCTAGTATCTTTTTAAACACTTTCTGAATTTTCTTAACTGAGAGACTCGGCTATAAAGGAGTCAATCTTATCTGCTGCTTTGAATTATTAACCTGCTGTAGTCTAAACTGCTGAACAATTAGGGAGACTCAGGATTGCCAATTTTTATACTGGCTGTAAAATAGATGAAAAAATGTGCTGTTGTTTCTTTTAATTTGAGAAAAGCCTTATACTAGAATTATATTTGAAAGGCTGTAAAGTGTTACTGTCATTTATTAGAAATGCTATTTTTTGGGATGAACCTTTATAATTATCAAAAAAGAAATTATCTTCATCTGAATAACATTATTAAATAAGTTGTAAGAATAAGAAAACATAAAACTATCAATTTACACATCAAACTTTCTTGTGCATACATACTTTTCTGTTACATAATCTGCTGTACTCTGTATTTGTAATACAGTTTTTTATTTTCTAGGTTTTCATGTGAAGCTTCTGCGGTTGGACTGCAGGGGGAGTTACTCGAGGAAAGATGAGGAAAAGCAGGAGTGTTCTTACAGTGTCTCCCAACAATGTAAGTCATCATGCTCCCAAAATATCTCCATTACATAACCAAATGTTTGGAAGATTTACTACTGGCAGAGATGTCATTACAGTGTCACTAAGAATGGCAGGATACAGACTCAGGCTCATGAATGCTTTTGATCTCTCTGTTCTCTGTGTTTCTGCTGTTTGTCAGTCAAAATACGTTTGGACAGTTCCTTTTCTTTGAATCTTTTTTTATTTCTCTGTACATCAGAGATCTCATCTAGAAAGATGGCATTACACTTCCTTCCTGCCTTTAAACCGTGATGGACAGGGGTCAGACAAGATCTGGAAGAGGTTTTTATTTTATGTCTGATTTTTGTTAAAGCGATGGCTTCTGCACACATGCACCCATAAATTCACATAAGAAAATAGAAATGTGTAAACTGGGTCATTGTGCATTAGCAAGAATTTAAATTGAAAAGAGTTGGATAAAAAAACGACAGGTTTATCCTACTAAATAACATTATCCAAACTGTAATTTATTTCTGTATTTCATTCTGAAATGCATATAGATTAAATTTAAACAAAGTGATGTCTGTCCATTTTAATGACCAGGGCTTGCAGCCAGGAAAACCCCACCTTTTAAAAAAAATGTAATTAACCCTAACCCTAACCCTAAACCAGTTTTTTTAAGCTGGGCTAAGGGCAAAAAAAGCTTTTTTTATTTTTTTTATTTATTGATTTATTTTGATAATTAGGGTTGCAGACATCTATCAAATGTCTTGGTTATGCTCTCATTTACTAATCTATGCAGGGTTCAATAGAAGCAATAAGTTGTGCATTATTGCCATTAGTAAAATTGCTTTTCTTAACTTTCTTTATTTCTGTTTGAGCAAACAAGCATGGTATGCTACTGCAGGAGATGCTCAAGTGAAACTACAGGCAGTGTTCTGAAATAAAAACTTATAAGATTTTAGAATACACAATCGTTCTAAAATGTCTAAGTGACTGAAAGTGATATTCTTTTGCAACATGAAGAAAAAACATTTGTTTTTTTTCTGCAGGACTTATTTTGTGCTTCTGTCTTGTGTATGTCGGTCATCTTTTACTTTGATTGTCTTTAAAAACACTATGTGGACTAGTTCATTTTTGCAGTTTGGAATGACTCATTTTGTACCAAAACAAAAATTTCATAAAGTTTCAGAAACTAAATATTCAGGTTACTTCAAGTTATTGTTATCTGACACTTATCACACAAAAATGTGAACTCATTCTAAAAATGGATAGGGCACAGTCCAACTAATCTATAACCAGTTTAATATCCACTTTGCCATGAGTGGGAGTTGGTATTTTGGCTTTAGACATGTCTAAAGGTGTAGGAGTGTGTTACTCATCCTCTCTTTTTCCAAACTTCCAGTGTGTCTTGGTCAGCTGTCTTAGCCCTGTTGCCTCTCAGTGTCATCATGCCCACCAATCCCATTTTTCATCTTTATGTTCTGTTGTTGAGGGTGTGTATTGATTTGACATTACTAAAAATACATTCGAGGCTATAACTTAATTAAAGGCTTGAACCACTTGGCAAAAAGTAAAGGTATAAAATAAGGTGTAACTCTTTTATTTAGTCTTAGATCCATGCAATCATTACCATTGCCCTTAGTCTATATATGTAGATTTTTATAATTTTCCATTCATCTATTTTAAAAGTAAATCCAGGTTTATTTTGGGAAGAATGGATTATAGTTTCCCCATTTGCGTAGCAATTTACTGACCTTAATAGCAGATTTGTTCAGTGATGGACTGTACTGACCTTGTTGTAGAAACCCCTGGAAGAAGTCTGTTTAAAAAGAACAAACAACAACCTGTCACTGTATTTAGATGTAGTTATATTCAATCGCATCTCCATGTCTAAAGTGTGCTTTTTCACTTTGATAAATTCAGTTAGCTGTTTCCTGAGTCATTAAAGTTAAGCATGTTGTAGTAGGAGATCCTTAATGGATAGAAGATGCATTGCCAGCGATTTATTTTAGCTTGTGGTGCTAAACGAGGATTAGCTGTAAGTGGTGTAACTATGAGCTAAGAAGCCAGGGAGGGTTTGTTTTAATGATTTGCCCCATCATGAAGCTGGTCTGGCTGAGCCGGATTAGTTCGATGGGTTACATTGGTATTCAGGAAGTGTGCATATGATTATAAGAGGTAATAAGGATTTGGCATACAGAGTGAAAGAGTTTGAGTGCAGCGTCGTAATATGTCTGTGTTATTGAAGTGTGTTATGCTGAGGAATGGATGTATTATGTCAGCGCTAATGGCCTTGTTCCCATGCAAGGCACAGCTGAGCACCTCTGATCTAATTCCTCTGGCTGTGTATGTGAGCATGGATGTGCTCCAGGGTTTCCTGAGTGAAAACACTTCAGCTCAGACCAACATTTGTGCCTTTGCATATTTATCTTGTGGTGTTGAACTTTGTAGGAAAGGTAAACAGCGCACACCTCCATGTCCTCTAATCTTTATATCAAGCATTGGCTTCTTAAAATATGTTCCTTGTTGCTTTATAAGTTCTGAACATATGCATTTGCCGTGTTCCTTCAAAAACTATTCATATCTTCTGTCAGAGGATTGGTGTTATTTAGTTACAGTATATTGTTAGGCCAGTGACGCTCCTTTCAGATTGTATGGGAGATCTGGAAAAAGCATTGTGTGGAGAAGAAAAGGTCAGCAGCACAAGTCCTGAGTCACACTGAGAGTGAAGCAATTTGAAACCATTCATGGCTCCAGCCCAAAAAGAGTGGGGTTGTTTACAGTTGTCAATAAAAACACACACACACAACCATGTGACGAGGTTGAAGTGATAAAGTGGCTTATGGATTTAAACACTCAAACCTTTGGTCCAGAAAAAGCTACAGGTCATGTTCCATTTGAGAGCCCACACAGGCTTTGCACAAATATTTCACAATAAAAGCCTTTAAATTTGATAAAATGTTTATTTACAAACTTCTGTATGCCATACAAAATGCATAGAAGCTATAGCATCCTTAATAAATAATACTTTTTGTCTATTTAAATTTTTTTTTGTTAGAACTATATTTTGTAATTAAATGACTGTCACAGAATTCGTGGAAATTACAAAGACTATTATTTCATTTGAATCCCTACACAATCCAAGACTTGGATTAGCTTTACTGAGCATCAGTCAGAACTAGCTTTAAGCGGTTTACAACTCAAGTCATTCATCTATCCATTACTTTTTTTACTTGCTCTAACAGAATGGAACATTTCCATCAGTTTCCAAAGATTCTTTGGAAAGTAGGACCTGTGCATAAATCCAACCACCGTTTTACTGCCTTTTAAGAAGTGTATGCTTAAAACATTTATTAAAACACAATTTATCTGAAATACACTGTGACGGGGTTCTCTTATGCTTGGACAAACAAAAAATTGACTGCCCAAGGCCAGAGATCACTTCAGTGAAATTTATTTAGATCTTCAAGTGAAAAAA
>CAEGAF010030328.1:0-40442 GCA_903067075.1 Micropoecilia bifurca | reverse complement strand
TGTGTGTGTGTGTGTGTGTGTGTGTGTGTGTGTGTGTGTGTGTGTGTGTGTGTGTGTGTGTGTGTGTGTGCACGTACACACCCGGATATACGAGATCACCTGTGTATCGGTTTCAGGCCCGCTCAACAATATTGCTAACTGTAATTCTATATGTTGTCATGGGATACGGTGTAGGCACTGGAGGACTTTCCACTGCTGTCCAAACTGTGTCCACGTCAGCAGTGATACAACTATTGTTGTACCTTCTTATACTTATCTAGCTCCAGTTCAAAGCTTTGCCAATCTGCCTGTTTTTTATGTATTATTTTGAGCCTAACTTTTATCTAGACAAATGGCACACAACTAAAAATATCTCCCAGAAGTTAAGATATTATTAGGAAATATTAAGGCCAAGAGAAATGGTCACACTGGCTGGTTTAATATTTGATAATCCAGGAAATCAGTTTAATCTCCTTCTCGTAATTAAACTCTTGACAGTCATGTAATGAAGGCTCCAGCAAAAAGAAATGTGGGATATACATACCACATAACTATTTAATTAGTTCCTGGAGTCATTAGTGAGTTTTTTTTTTTTTTTGCATATACATTGCCTATAAATGCAATCATTCATAAAGGTCATGCCTGGTTGTTTTAAAACTTAGAAAATACAATTTTCCAGATCATAAACTGTCAAACTTAAAGGGGAAGGAGAAAAATGAATTGCACACATGCAGTGCCTTTCAATAGTATTCTCACTACTTCAGATTTTTCTGGGGTTTTTGTGGTTCACCTCTAATCAGGAAATAGAAAGAAAATTGTGGCAAACATATAAGTCCGTCTTTACTTACTTCAACTTTGAGAATTCTCATGAAGAAATTTGAAAAGCATGATGCTGCCACTACCCTAAACATATGTCACCTATAGGATGCAGTATTTCAGCTGATCATTTCAATCATTTCAGTTAAAGACGCATCAAAGATTGAAGAATTATTCATGGATCTAATTGAAGTCAATATGACCTTCCACAGGTCAGCAGAAAAATAATATATTTCTGTAAGTTTGCAAAGTAAAGTTGATGGGCAATTAAATAATTAAATGCTTACAAATAAAAAACAGGAGCCACAAAAGGGGTTTTAGATTCTTTATGGGCCTAAAAGTGTTCTCGCACTTTATACAAAGTTCACTCAAGAGCAAAGCAAAGTAGGTCCTAAACAAAGTAAAAAAAGAGAAAATGAGCAAGTTTGGAAATCTCCCCACTCACAGGAGGCGTATCATCTGTGCAAGCAGCTCTTTCAAGGAATTATGGAACAAGCCTTCCTTCTTCCGAGCCCTCAGAGACTCATTAGGTTTTCCCTCATAACTGTAAAACTCGTCATGGTCTGCTCCCCGAGCAGCAGCAGGAAGAGGAATCTTTCCAGGCATCTGGCTGGGCTTCTGAATGTCTAACCTCAGCTTAATGGAGACATTTTCCTTTTGATCCATTGTCTTATTTAACTTTGCACATATGCTGCTTGTATCGCAGCAGCACATCCGCTGCAGTGTAGCAGGTCAGCGGTATATTCACACTCCATTATAGGAATAGATTCTCCCATCAGCAGAGTATTAGCAACTCGCTACTAATGTTTGCAAGGTGAGATCATGCATTTACATTCATACCCGTGTTTGTAGCTGAAGACTGAAATTAAGAGTAAAGTACAGGGTAGGTTTATTTTTCTGATGTTATATTTTAAGTAAAGGTGCCTGCAGTTTAATATTTCAAAAGAAGATGGAAAAAACAAGCACTTTTTATCTCTACCTATAAATGAATGAGTCTGAAAAACATTTTCTCTGCTTCCTCCTGAGTCACTAAAAGGTTTATGACATTACTACATGCTGCTTGGCAGATTGTTCATATAACACTGAGGCTCATTGTTTTATTACTTCAAAACAAGGTGTTTATGCAGGCAGCTCATGTATTTTTATTCAGATCTCTGGAAGTGTGCTAAGCTACCAGCACACATAACCAGTTCTAGTTTATCTGGCAGAACTTGTGACACATGTCCCTACTATGAACTGAAACATTTAGACATATTACTTATCATGTGAAACAACAGAACAACACTGGAAATGGTAAATAAACTAGAAAACAAAAGCAAAGAAATACAAAAACTTCAGTACTTCAAATTGTCTGATTTGCCTTGAGGTACTGTTTATGTTCACTAAATGCTATTATGATAAGCAAAAAAAAAAAAAAAACATATCTAACAAAAAAAACCAAGAACTACAATTTCAATGAGGGTTTATGTCCTTAAAAAGATTTTCAATAAAAATCTACCCCTGGCTAAAACCATTGTGACTGTTTTAAAGTGTTGGTTTTGTTAATTATATTATTTTCCCTTTTTGAAAAACCTTGTAAGATTCTTACCCCAATATTATTATAAATGATAACACCTACAGCTTCAAGCACCTACAGTGAATAATCATTTTTAGATTTTGTATAATTTCTGCCACCAGGAGGCGCATTGGGATTTAAAATGCAACTAACACCCAAATCAATTTTAGGTTTTTTTTGCTGATAAGCTGTCTATACAATTAATTTATGGTTCTGTCTGTATGTTTTTGTGCAAATTTTGACATTTTTATGTAAATTTATTAATTTAAAAAATAAAAATAAAAAGTATTCTCGCATCATGATACTGCCAACACCATGTCTTACTCTATAAATGTTCTGTGTAGTGTGATGTACTTTGTTAGTTCATCTATAGGTCACTCAGTGGAGGTTATTGTTTTTCCTCAAAGATTTCTACTCCAGTTAGCATACTGACCACTTTTAACAGCTCCACAAAACTCCCCTCTGAAGTCATTTTTTTTTAGCAAAAGTGCTGCAACTCCATCAGCCTGTAAAAGTGAATGAAGGAATTAACAGAACATAGTGGGCCAAGACAATCTAATGTGTGACAGTGCACTCAGTGACTGCCTGCTAATCCCTGCTACAAAACTGTCAAATGATCTGTGGTTGTAAAACAACAAAGGGAGCAACTTAGCCAATCCCTCACAGATGATGCTAGTTTCTGTAAACCCCCCCTAAAAAATGAACATTTTGCTGCTGGAGAACATCAAGCATCTCATTTCATTTGCAATATTGATCCTTTTTTACCCTTCAAAGGTTGACTGAGCTCGTTGCAATCAAAGGACATGTGTTGCTAAACGCTAACACGCTCCCTTCACACCACGTTGAAAAGTCCTAGCAAACATTACGCAGGCGATAGCATCATAAACTCTTACTCTCCCTTTTCATGCTTTCGCTAATGCTCCCTGACTTAGTGTGGAAATGAATTTCTCTGTTTGCCAGGAAAAAAAAACGACACACAATGTGCATGTGGCGTTTCCAACGCTTAGAAGTGGAACTTACACACATTTCGAAGATTTGCCTCCAACGTGAACTGACATGCAGTGAGTAATTGAAAAGAAGAAAAAAAACGTACAAAGCTGGTTTTGGCGTTCCGCATTGTGATGATTCGGTGTCTTTTGATAATGCAGACAGAGATGAGTTCCAGATAATGCTGTACATTAAGATGTGCAGTTTTCATTTTCCTCTGCAGATCCCTCCTCCCTTCTTCCTGTCCTCTTCGCAGCGTAACATTTCCATATGAGACTTCATTAGGAGAAGGGATGGAGACACCATCTTTTTTTTAATCGTGGGAAAAAAGTGTGTTTATTGTGCTCCAGTTCTTTGATTAGACCCTCAACAAAACAAAAAACAAGTTTTGTTATGAAGCTTGTGGTATGATTCATTGTTAACAGGCAGATGATTTGTTGATATGATCATTCTGCCACCAAAATGTATTGCTTTATTTTTCAAAGCAATGAAACAACTTTTGATTTAGATTTGAATCTGAATGAGCAATGGACACTAAATAGGTTTCATAAGAACGGTAAACATTCTAAAATCACACAGGGTTCTTATTAAAAATCAAATGGCTGTGACCAACAAGTGCTTACCCTGCAATAAAATTGTGTTATTACAAACAGACATATGAACTCATTGGCGCAGTGAGTGTATTCTGGTGTAGGCTACATACGTTTTGACAATCAAAGGTAAGATTTTAATCCCTTTCCATATAAAATAGATCAAGATTAGTTGAGGTTACACTAACAGCCCTGTGAAAGCAACCCAATTCTCAAAAACGTCAGAGTGCTTTATTGCATTATCTCACAAACCTATAAAAATAACCCCTCCTCACATTTGTGCACAGAAAAGGGAGTTAGGAAGATTCCTAAAACAGTTTAAATGAATGCTAATTTCTTTATTTTTATACTGCATTGATTGTTCTTGAGAAAGTAGAATTTGGTCTTGGCTGTTTCTGAACTAGCTGGTAACTTCAGACTCCATGACCAACCAACTGGGATTTAAATGGAGAAAAAAAGAAAATGATATGTGTTTGACAGCTTGTAACCATAGAACACAACGCCACTTCAAAAATCCTGAACAATTCCTCCTATGTCTGTCACCTGCATCAATAATAGTGTACTGGAGACAGTGTGATTCAAAGTGCAAACCCCAAAAACTGATGGTACCATAGATTTATTTATTTTTAACAAATGATAGAACAAATAAATGTTGAACTTGCATTTCAAAATGTTTCTGAACACAATATTGTAGCTTAGCAGTTGGACTACTTGATGTAAACGGTTTAGTCCCAAAATGTCTTGGATATTGGTTATGACTACATGCAATGATCGACTGTTGACATATTGTTTTGGAAATATTTTTTATCACCACCATTTTGTCTTAATACAAATTTTAACTCTGCTTTGCCTCTATATGGAAAAACACTGACTTTCTATTGATGAAGAAAGTCAAAGGGAAGGTTTTGGTAAAAACTATTCATCTAAATAACTGACAACTCAGCAACAGGTTGAGGAAGTTAGCATAAGTTGTAGTGAACCCTTGGTATTTTCAGGAGTTATGGACCACAGTCTTTTTAAAGCCTTGCTTGCCTTTTTTTTCCAGATAGAACATCCATTCAGTTTAAAGTTTGGATATATTACTATGGTATTATAATTTTGGAGTTGGTTTAACGTGGCTATATCCCATTTTTTCTTGACTCTGGTCTTTGACTATGAGCTAAAAGAGCTGTCTACTGGAAGTAAGACATTTGACAGCTCATTCAGTCTGAATAGATCCCTTACTTTAAACAAATCTGAACATTTAAGCGGCAAACTACAATGGAAAATATAATTTTGTGATGTTTTAAACAACACTAGACGGATTTTCTTCTAAAACATGTTTCTCACAGGAAAAACTATACCTTGAAATCTTTTGTGCTCCAACCATGTCAACTTATAACCTAATTTAGTATGGAAGTCTGGAAGGAGTGTGCTAGAAATTTGACAGAACCAAGCCTAACCAAAAATCTGACAACTAAATGAAGTGAATTTTTCATCACAGCTTTCCGGCCATGACTCAGCTAATCGTTGCTTCTATTTGAGGGATAGTCTTTTCCGTTCTTCCAGCATCTTCAGCGAATAATCTGCAATTCACAAACATTCTTCCAGAAATAGAGTCCTGCTGCTTTTAGGGAACTTCTTAGCAGCTTCACCCTTTTTTTATCTATTGTGCGAAAACAGAATATTTTATAATGAGAGATAAACTGAATTATGTATGGCAGAATATTATTGACCTACATAGAGCTCATTCCATATTCAGCATCTTTATACAACTTTGACTGTTTTAGAAATTTGCAGTGCTTACATCCACTTTATATAGCTGTACTGTGTGGCATTCGAGGATATTCACAAACACTTTCACATTTATTAAGGTGCGATGGCACAGGAGTTGCTATTTTTTTTTTCTTCAAAATGCTCAGCGATCACAAGTGTTTCTTTAGAAGAGGAAAAGTTTGGTCTTATTAGACCATTTTTATATGCTTTCAGCAAAAGGCTATCTTCTGCTTTTTAGTTTTAAAACAATAAACCACACATTCCCTGAGGTAAACATAATTTCTACTGTAGTTCGACTTTGTTTCCAGTTAGGGCAGCTGCTAATTGAACTGACTGCATGCATTTCAGGCAGTTTTTGCCGCTTTCTGGTCCGACTAAACAGCCAGATTTATTTCCCACCAAACTGTCTCATTTCATTTCCTTTCTTGCTGCTCTTCAAAATGCCATTTCACATTTGCTTAAATAGTGAATTGAAACTAAATAACATACAATCTTAGTTTTTTATTATCATTGTTGTATTCATCTAACATTCATCATTTTAAACATTCCGGTTAAATTTTGAGGGTTTTTCAATGTTGGCATCGTCAGTGGTTGCAAATTGTTCTACATTTTTCTTTTCTTTTCTTAGGTTTTCAGCCTGAATTGCGATGCTCTGTGAAAGTATTACCACGGTTCCTGAATCTTTTTCACATTTTATCACATTTCAGCCGAAAACGTTTGGCGTTTCACTGTGATTTTATGTGGTAGACCAACACAAAAGCATAATTGTGAGGTAAAAGTAAAGTGGTACATGAATTTCAAATGCTTTATAAATAAAACAGGCAAAGTGTGGTGTGCATTTGGATTCTCTCCTTTCTCTCCAGTTACACATGCAGGTTTTTTGTTGTATACATCTCTACCCGATTGGCAGATCTAGAGATCAGAACTTTGGTTCTTTCAGTTCTGCAAAAAAGCTGAACTCCAGTGAGATTGCTTGTTTTAAAGTACATTTTCAAGCCTTGCTACAGATTCTCTATCGGATTTATGTCTGGACTTTGACTGGGTTGTTCTAAATATATATTTTGCTAAAATGTCATTATTGGGGCTATTCATTCCATCGTGCTTCGAATGCATATGCCAAGCAGATGGGACACCGCTCCAAAAGCAGGAAGTGGCATATAGCCAGGGCTTTCTGGCTTGGGAAAACACTCTTAGTTGTTGTAGAGATAGCTTCTTAAATCCAAGCTGTGAATCTACAGTTCTTCAACCATAATCAATTAATTACCATATTTTTGCCTGTTCAAAGCTCCTGGAGATGTTCAAAGCTAAACATGTTCTCTTCTAAACCTAACCCTGCAAATGTCTCCACAACTTACAGGTGAACTCTGTTTGCTAAGAATGGGAATGTGTGAACTTGACTCATTGTTAAGGGGACTGAAAGCAAGTAGCACTCATGTTGTTCTAAGACATAACTTACAGATACAGGGTTTAGTGAGTCAGAATCTAAAAACTGTTAAAGGGGTTGGAACACTTTTCTGAGGACAATATGATTAGGAAAATATTTGTAAAAATTTCTCTGTAACATCTCTGGTATTGCTGCTGGTTAATGAAGCTGCTTCTGATATCACAGATAAGGATGGGATGAATTCAAATAGTAAATCCTGCTGCATGGTGGAAACCCTGTGTCTAAGAGAATCCGTAATTAAACCGTCTCCCGCTGATAAATGCGCCCCAATGATAAGCAAATAACACCGGATAGAGGATTTCACGCCAGGCAGGAGACCGCGGCATCTTACAGTTTGAAAAGGTTTCCCAAAGATACTAAAAGACTAACTTAAAATTCCAGCTCATGCACTTTGAAGAACCCAGCTACCCAGGGGGATCTATAGGGGAACTTTAATGTTCTTATCCATCCGCTTGAATGAGGTGTTTCACTCTGAGTCTAAAAAGAACATTTTAGAAGTCCCTGAACATTTTTTTTTTCTTTTTTTGCTGGGGAAAAATAAATCCAGTTTTGTGATTTTTGTCGTAGTGTAGCCATTACCAATTCGTTTGGTGGATCTAGATCTTAAGATCCATTTTCATAAGCAGAAGGACTTGCACCGAGAGAGTAGAGACTGAGAGCGACTGGGTGTATTTATGACGCTTCACAGGCCAGATACTGGAATGAAAAGGCACCACTCAAGGGGCTCTCTGTCTTAATCCGCGGACATTATCTCTACACTGTAAGCAGGTCTTGGCTCGTTACCTCGCAGTGGAGCGCCAAGCTGCCAGGGTTGAAGGCAGAGAGGCAGAAAGAGAGAAGGGGCTGCGGAGGGAGGGGAGAGAGGGCTTTGCCCGGCCGCTGAGAATGTAATCTCCAGATTAGGGGGCGAGACGAATTCCTGCTGCCAGGCTGACCTTGTCAAGGCAGTGGAAGAGCCAGAGTGAAATTGAGATTTCAGGACAGGGGCGAGTCGAGACGTTTTTCTCTTTTTTCTTTTTCTTTTTTTTATTTATTTATTACTTTCTCTTCTTTTGTAGGCTTTTCCTTTCAAACCAGGAGTTACAGTAAATACATGTGGTCACACTCATAGAATGTGCGCGTGTGTGTGTGTGTGTGAGGCAAACTGTTTCTGGCACTCACTGTGCTGTTTGAAAGCCTCATCACTCTCTCCATCCATCGGTCTAAATCATCACCAAACCCTCCAGTTTCATATGCGCATTCACTGAACCCTTCTGTATTGATAAATAAAATTTGATTTATTTCCCCCAAATTCAGTATATTAGTGACCCAACTGCAGAACTTAGTGGGGTCACCCCATGATCACTAAGTCTTCTTAAAAGGTAGAGTCTCTGAGAACAGTTCTTCAAAATGTACAGTGTTTTCAGCAAAGTTGAGCTGACTGTCCAGGAACGACCCAAGGTATTTAAAATTTGCCACTGTTTCTACAGGTTGGCCATCGAGAGAAACTGTTCCTTGTTTAGATCATTTAATTAGTTATACATTCTTAATAGAATGAAAAATGTATAATAAATAATAAATACTTTGTGGTATTCTGATTTAGTAACGTAATTATATTAGTTGTGTTACCACCTCCACACCACTAGAGGCAGTAGCAACCTCGATAAGGAGCAGATTTAGAAGTACACCGAAAACAACTGAATTTTGTAAAAACTGTGAGCTTTGCTGAAATAATTAAAGACACAAGTTCAAATCCATGCTGAGAGTGGAGCTCCTTCAATCAGTGCTCCTCCGTAGCTCTGATTGGCTAAGCAATGTAACATGATCCTCTGCAGCAAGTGATGTCAAAGTGGCGCGTCATCACGACTTTACACAAGTGTCTTTACCTCCGTAGCAGAGGCTCCGCCGAACTCTTGAGACCGACTCATCGAACCCCTGGGGTTCGATCGAACCCAGGTTAAGAACCACTGATCTAAATGAAACCAGCCAAATCATCATGGTTTCTTCTTACATATTTTTGACAGAATGCTTTCAAAAATATTTTAAAGCCACAATAGATTTAGATCTAATCGTTTAAATGCAGCTTTGTGACAATGAAACAGTTTAGTTGACCTTTTGATGACAGACTAAGCATGGGTCTCATTGTATTAACACAAGAACTGAAAATCAAACTGTGTAGCGTAATCTATTTGCTTTTATTCTAAATGGAAAAGCAAAAGAATTGTTATTCTCCTGAAAATACACTATAAGGTGCTGATTATTATGGTTTCAGTAATTTTATATATTCTTAGACATAAAAAAGATCATTTTCCATGAACACAACCCATACTGAACTTTTTTTCCCCAACTCACTATGATGTTTCTTTACCACTGAGGTATCATTTAATGGGAAAACACAGACGTCCCAGTTATACAATATTCATTGGCAAGATTTTTTTTGTTACATTTTAAGAATGACATTGGGAGTCTTTCAAGCTAATAGTAACTGTTTAATTAGTTGCTCTACAGGGTCAGAAGTATTGTCTGTGAAGACATGTCCATTGCTTGCTAATTGTTGTTTCATTTCGAAACAACAGTTTCAGGCTGATTGCTTCCTCCTTTCATCCAGGTAAAAAATTTGTTGAGCATCAAGCAGTTTCTGTATTTAGCTAAGTTTAACTCTCCTGCAGGCTTAGTTCAACTCTCAAGAGACGTACAGCAGATGTCATAGTCAGACAACTGTCGGTCCTGTCAGGCCAAACACACACAAAAACAAAAAAAAAACTAATAAAAGCACACGCAGGGTTACTGCAACCTCACTGGACCACGCACTGGGTAAATGCTCACAGAGTCCTTTGGTCCCTGTCTCTTAAGACCGTGAGAGGGTTAATGAATAGGTGCTCTTAAGTATGTTTTTGTAAAAGTTGCAGAATTTTTAAGACAAAAACTATCTTAAAACCTTCCAAATTTCTTTTCTGGTATTTTTACCTAACTCTACCAATATCATAGTTGTGAAAAAAGGGGCTGCAAAAGCAAATGAAAGTTTTTCTATCTTTTAATATTAATGCATTGAAATCTCAGTAATTCACTTCAGTGACTTCAAATCCTTGTTTTGTTTACATCAGCATATATGGTCTGAGATGGAGAGCACAAACTGAGAAAAACAACATGACTTTCTTCTTAGAGTATTTTGTTTATTTGATGTGCAGCACAAAAATACTGTAGTCTTCAGCAGAATCTGGTATATGGTATCCAGATGGATTAAAATGGTGACAAAAGCCTGTCCTCCATTTTGCTCTTAAACCTAAATATTTCTCTATATGCAGAGCAAAACAGACATCCTGGAAAGTAAGTGGGGCAAGTTTTAACGTAGCAGCACTCATCAAATTCAAGCGAATATAGAAAACAAGTTTTTCGCACTTTATGATTAGGAATCTGAGCTGCCTTCCCCTGGAGAACATAACCTAAATGGATGTATAATGTTATATTTTACAGCAGCGCAATAAATGATGTCAGTGTCGCTGAATTGAATATTCGAATGTTTCTCTTTCAATTTGAAACCGAGCGCTTTTGGTTATTTTATGCTGTCTTCTCCAGTTACTGCTGTTGAGAGGTTTTTCAAAGATGTAAAAAATTGGAAGTAGCATCGTGCATTTTTAATGTGGTTGAGGGAATACATGTAGGTTAAGCCATCCCCATGAAATGGAATCGTAAAACATGTCTGAAGCATGTTTTATGTACACAGACTTCACAGAGCCATTTAGTTCCACTAAATTGGATCTAAATGTCAGGTCATAAAGAGAAGCTCTGTTCACTCTCTGAAGTAAAACACTGTTTCCAGTCATGTCAAAATCACCTTAACCTTATCCACAGCTTTTACTCACAGAAGAAAATAATGTAACAGGTTAACCATTTAGAGTCTGTGTTGTGTTAATGTGGGGTTTTAAGCCATAGAGTGCAGAAAAGACAACCAGGGTTACATCAAAATCCATGGCTCATAGATTAGCAGCTTAGTTTTCCTCAAATCTTACACAGGAGTATCCACAATGCAAAAAACTAATAATATAGGTGCATTCTTGCAAGCAGAAATCTTAAACACAAAAAAGGGGGAACAGTGATACTATCTGCTTATATATTGGGCTATTTTTCTTCATCAACTGACATATTACTTTTACATTTTTTTCTTCTTGTATTGATGCAAGAAAAAAACCCAATGTCTACATAGCATTTATTTGTAGCTCCCCTCTCAACATGGACTTGCTGGACTTAATGATCCTGTGGGCTCCGTCCTTAGCTCCACTCTACAGCAGGCAGCCGAAGTCATGCATAATCCCACGAAATCTCCCCAGCTTATGAATTTTAAATGGCAAGGCCTAATCACAGGGCAGCTTTAAAGTGATTCCATTTCTAATAGGAAGGCAGACAGCTGGGATGGCCTCCCGTTGTGGCCTGCCATCAACCAGGAAGGTGGATTTTTAGAATATTCAGAAATGAGTGCCGTGTGTATTGCAATATATATATCAATCTTCAGTATGTATGATCACTTTTTAGATGGAAAAATCTGACTTTTATTTTCATCTTTGCAGTTCAGTTCTTCATAAATTAATTGCCAATTTAACTAAAGACAATTCAGTTCCAACCTTGACTTTCTAAGTTTGTGGAAAAATATTCCATACCTTCAGGGAAAATTTTTGTGTGCACAGAACTGAATGGAAATTAATGAAAAAACTTTTAAACTTTGAACATTTGCAAGTCCTACTTCGGGATTGTGGGTTATGTGTTCTAAAAGAGAAGAGTGTGTCTCTTGTTCCATCAGTAATACATGAGGAACCCAAAAGGTTGTTGTGCTGTGGGCTCCAGCCTTTTGCTCTTAGTACCATTATGGAATCAACAGGGCTCCTATGGAGCCTGGAAATGTATGGAATTGAATTGTATCATTTTCCAATAATGGATAATTTAAAAAAAGAAAACAAAGCATTTGTTTTTCCAATATATTACAAATAAAACTCTAAATTTTGAATTAGTTGAGGAATTTTTCCATTAATTCCAGTTAATTCCATTTACACTAAAGCTAAGCCCCAACGAAATGCAAAGTGCATTTCGTTGCTTTGTGATATGTGCAATGACAATAAAGTTGAATTCTATTCTATTCCAACTCATTGATCATCTTGGTTTTTGAATTACTGAAAAAATATTTGGTTTTTCTTTTTGACCCCTGTCCAATCAGAGTTTGAACTCAGTCTGGTTCAGATTTCAAACAAACCTACTGGCACCTAACAAAAGTCCATGTTTTTTTATATTTACATGTTCTTGCACCACACAACAGAAATTGTACCTTAATGAATCTGTATTTAGCACATTGAGTGACTGTAATAAAAATACAGTGAAGGTTCCCTTTACCAGATTGCCAAATTAGAAGCCAATTGTAACATCCTAAATTTCCCAGTTGCAAACAATGAAGGCTTGTTGTACTCTATTCATAAGGCTGTTTTCTAGAAGATATATTTAATATCTATCCATATTTTTTGCTTTCAAATGTCCAGAATGTTATAAGAGCTGCTGGAAACCCTGAATACAGGTCTTACAATATGAAGTTTAAGGCGTTCTTAAAGGCTATTTTGAGTTTGTTTTGAAGAAGTGTTCTTTAAAAATGTTATGTCAGCGAGCTAACAACCAATTAAAAAGGAAGTCTGTATCAAACTGGATCCAACCATGGTAAAAGAAACCCAATGTGAAATAAATAAATGTCTCAACAGCTCATACACCCATAAATTTCAAATCCAGTTTTGCATGAAATGGTTGTTTACACTGAGGAAGCCGTTGAAAGGCTGTGGATTCTTGCTCAGTGACTCATCAATAACAGGATTGTGCATCTGGGATCTGTGGTAGGTACAACATGTGTCCCAGGACACTCACAGGGATCCATACAGTAATGTTACATGAGGTGTTACAAAAGGTGATCTTACACAAACGGGGCTTGCTTCATATTTCCACTCAACTTCAATAATATCTGGCTCACAAGTAATAAATCAGTGGGGGCCAGTGGGCATTATTAAAATGTGCCGGGCAGCAGATGTGCTTAGCAGTCTGTCAGTAACTTAGTACTAAGCAGAAAAATATTGTCTACAGCGTGAACAGTAAAGTAAAACTAAGGATTATTTTACCTATTTAAAAAAGTCACATGCCGCAGTAAGGCTGAGCAGTCAGTATCATTCTAGAGTTAATCATGAGAATTCAATCTGTTGGATTAGGTGAGAATTTCAAAACAATATTCAGATAATACCTTGAGGTATCACATTAAACCATCCGTTCATCCATTGTGGTTCCTGCTGAGGATTGTTTCACAATTTCCTGTGGAGAAACTTTGACCTGTTCTTTGCAGAATTACTTTCATCCAGCCACATTTGTTGGTTTTTGAGTAACATCTGCCTCTTAAAGCTGATGCTACATCTCAAATGTTTCATTGACTAGGCCACTCCAAAACCTTTGCTTTGAACCAATCTGAGAGAAACTTGCTGGTGTGCTTTGGATTATTGTCATGCTGCCTAGTCCAAGTGTGATTGAGCTCGATGTCACCAACCAATGTTCGGACATTTCTATTCGAGATTTTCTTGGTCATATGGTATTGTTTACTGAAGCAACACTTTCTGAAAATTTTCTCTTTTGTCTCGTCAGTCCACAGAGCATTTTCCTAGAAGTCTCAGATTATTAGGCTGTTTTATTTTCCCGAAGACGGAAAAAGGGAGCAAAAGGTAACCCTTTTACAAAGGAAAGAATAAATTCTGGCATGGAGGCCAGATTGCCAGGTTCTTTTTCACTGCTGAATGATGAACATCGACCTTAATAGAGGAAATATTCACTCTACAGTACTACCGCTGTCACTCTGAATCATTTTGTGACTTCCTGGTTGAGCTGTTGACATGCTTAATTTATCTGATATTAAAATCAATTTGAGGATCTGAAACAGGAGTGTGGGGAAAAGCAGACACTTTCGAAACCTGTAAGGGGAAATTCCTCTTTATCTGCATTTTTAATGGATTTAAAGGTGTTAGAATTGGAGGTTTTGCCTTCATACTCTTGCATGTGTCTGATCTCATTCGAGCTCTCGTGTCTGTTTTACGCTAATTAAATCAGCCTTATTTGCTGCTGGCTTAATGAATTAAGACTTCTTGAGTCAACATATTTTAGCAGCTATTTTCCAAATCAGACTAAAAAAAGTGTCTACTTACACTTCAGACTCAAAATTATAAAAGCTGAGTGGCTATAGAGTGAAACCCTTCTGTCTCTCCAGGAAATGACCAGGATACTACAGTGTCTTTATGTTTCCATTTGCATTTGAGCAACAGATGGATATTGGCATTAAAAGCTTCCTCGCTCTCCTGGATTCGTTTCCTTCTTCCAGTTTCTTCCCGTGTCAGCGTTGCTTTGGAAGGGAGGAGTTGCATCAAGAAACGGGACCATTATACAAAAAGAAGTGGTCAAGAAATAACATATTTTTCAAAGAGAACCGAGTTTCTGCGAAGCCAATGTAATAAAGGTTGATTTTATTTTTTATGTTTTGCCTCTGAAACAGACAAATGTTACTGGAGTGGAGGAGTCTGTAGGAACCCATAGGAGAAAGAAAAGAAACAGCAGGCGCATTGTGCTTGTGTCAGGGATGTATGTCTAATCGCCTTTGTTTGAGCACATGGTAATGACTGTAAGGTGGAGGTGGCTGCCACTTTTTATCGTCACACTTTCTCCCTCATAAACTGCGAGCAGTGACCCTCCAGAAAGATCAGACTGATTCCGTACACCGTCGGAATGTTTTTAGGAACTTTAAGGCTGAAAAATGTGCCGCGAGCCAGACGAGACGAGAAGCGTTCCCAGCTAAAGTGTAATCTCAGTCACAATCTCTCAGCACATCAGAGCCCTGACTGTTTTTGAGGACAACGCCCGGTGGAGGGAAAGAAACTCCGTCTTGGCATGTTGCTAGGCGATGCATTAATATTAATGCTGTCTTTTTTCAGAACGTGTTCTTGTCTCTGCCCCCCCTTGGGAGAAACTGAGGCTTAAAGATATCTCCATCTCACTGATACTTCTTTTATCCTGCTTAAAACTCATATCAAAGGTTTTAATTACATTCTGCTAATGTAGTGCTGCCGAGCTTTGTTGAGGGAGTCGCAGTTGCCCTCTGAGTTTCCGGTTGGCTCTGTTGATAAGCTCAACTTTGTTTAATTGAAAAATGTGGACTATTTTCTCGTGTTGTTTGAACCTGCGTGCAGGTTGAGCCTAATCTACTCAACTTCATATCTGATTCTGAGGCAGGCTTCAAAAACCTGAACGAAGGGAGGAAGAAACAGTGCAATGGCTTTTTTTTCTTTCTTTCTTCACCTTTTTGAAAATCATTTTACCCAGAGGAAGTAAATCTGTGCTGTTGTCTGCCCTCTGCCTCACCCTTTCCCTCTGCCAGGCTTTTAGCCTGGAGTCTTTGTCTGGGACCTGGATGCTCCTCCGTGCTGCCCTCTCTGCAAAACCATTTCCCTGCCGCTGAAACACAGATGTTATCCATCTGATTAAACGTTCAAGGTTACGTCTCCCAATACATCAAAGTTCCACCTCTGCTGAAAGAAGCAGCGTGACAGCCAGTAGTTTAGGTAGCCTGGGGGTGCAAGCGCCGGTGTCCTCCCATTCATTTTGTTTTTTCACTGACATCCTATGTGTGCTTTGAATTAAAACTTGTCTTCATGCAATATTTTTGCTTGTGTACCTTCTTTTATGCGACCAGATTTGCCAATCACAATATAGTGGAGGCAGTTCTAAAATACTCAGATCACTTTATCATTCTACAACCACAATCTTCAATGACTTCAGTGGAATTTTAAACACTAAGTAGCACATAATTGGGACGCAGAATGAAAGAGACTCATGGCTTTCAAAGGTTTTTACAAGAAATATCAAACAACTGCCCTAAAAAATTAGTTAATAAGTATAATCCACATCCAACTGTTCTGGGCAGGTGAACAAAAAGTTGAATGAAGACCAGGGATCACAGCAGGTCAACAAGAGTGTGGCACAACGTCAAACCTACCAAAACATGGTTGTCCATCTAAAATGGCCAATCAATGACACCATTGTTCAGATAAATAGCCAAGATGCTGACAGTATATCTGGAGAAAGCACTGGAAAATCTGCTGAGGGGAAGAAGAAATCTACTTTCAACTCCTGTCTGTACTTTGCTGCAAGCCAAGTAGGTTGACACAACAGACATGGACAGATGTATTCTAATCAGATAAAACCACAATTAAGCTTTTTAATTTAGATCCTTAGCACTATGGTAGCTAAAAACAAATCCTTCCCATCTACGTGGGAATCATTTTGTTTCTCAGGTAGAGAGAAGCTGGTCACAGTTAACAGGATGATGGATGCAGCTAAATATAAAGACCTATCAGATGTTGCTCAATAGCTCAGAGTTCTAGCCAGCATGTTTTCCTTAACTTCCAAATAAAATCCAGTAAATTCAATAAAATGCTTTGAAGACTCAGACCATAGAGTACACAAGTGACCCAGTAACTGACAGGTAACTTGTCTTACAAGATAATGTGCAAACATCTAAACTTCTACATAAAGGAACTTGTGATTTGAGTCACTTTCCCACACTGCTGTGTGTGGGCATGGTGACAACACTTCCTTTAAAGTTTTAAGAAGCTATAGAAAATTATTTTTATTGGCTTTATTGGCTTTAAAGTTTTAAGAAGCTATAGAAAATTATTTTTATTGGCTTTTTTGGCTTTAAAGTTTTAAGAAGCTATAGAAAGTTATTTTTATTGACTCTTGGTTATTTTGTCAAGGTTCTGGTAATAAAATTAGTCTATTCACGCTACTTAAGGAGAGCTGTAGTTTAAGTTGTGGACATGGCAAAAAATATGCAGCCAATTGAGATTTAGTAAAAACAATTTCCAACCTTATGTGGGTTTAGATTGTTATTGGCCTCTTAACGGTTTACAATTAGGACATAAAAATACATTGTCTTGATTGACTGATGTCTTACAGGGATATACACTAGTAGCAGATAAATTATTAGAACTGATTCACATTAAGTTTTTAATTTCTGATGCCAGACTAAATGCTAAAGAGCTGTGTCACTTAGCATCTTACGGACACTAAGTTTCTTGTGCTGGTCATTTTCTTTGGAGACCTCAGATCACTCTGTGTGATCTGCAGTCTTAAATCAGATAGCTAATGGGGCAACATTAAAATTTTGAAAAAGGTACACCTCTAGAGTCTTCAATGTGCTATTGGACTCGTTCAAATGGTCAATAGAAGGTGTAAGTTTTAGTGTCATAAGTTGCATTTTTGTTGGTAACGTGAAGTGAAAATTAAAGTCTTGACTCTTGAGTGATGTTGTTCTTTCCTTTTTTCTTACTTCCAGAGATAGAAAAAATCCAGAGAGATGAGGGGAAAGAGGAGGAGAAGTTCATTGACGTCGTCATCAACAAGAACATGAAACTGGGCCAGAAAGTTTTAATACCAGTCAAGCAGTTTCCTAAGGTAAGTGACACAGCAGCGCCACCAGAGACGACTCCGACAAAGTGACGTGTACAGATGGAGAATTTTGGATAGTGTTATATTTAGATAATGAAGCCAGCTTAAGCAGGTCTGCTTTTGATTCCACCTTCTTCCCAACAGCCACTTGACACTTTCTGACGATGTTTTATTTCATTAGATGCAGCATGTCTGCAACGTTGTCGGCTGACAGAACTGGGGTATAACTGAGTTAAGATGTTACTTCCTGTCTTGAAGAACTCCAGACATTTTTTTTAAAAACTCACATCATGTAAATACATGATGTAAATACATGATGTGAGTATGTCACATCATGTCCAAGGTCATGATGTGACCTTGGACAAAGTTATTTTTTTGCCTACTTTAAAGTTAGTTGACATGCAGCTTTAAATAAAGAACAAGACTCAAAGGTGTTTTTTCACCGTATCTGTCAAGTAGAAAACTGAAACATATTTTAATAGATATTTAATTTAAAAAAAAAAACCTCCAACACAATCTGTCACTAGTAGCAGGTTGAAAATGTTCTGTTTTCTAATAACTGTTTGCAACGTGAGAGCATTTTGAGGGACAACAGTGATTTTACTGAGAGCACTTAAACCTCACTCGCCATGAAGAGCTTTCACAAGCACTGGAGTTCTTTAGGTCCACAAGCTCATTGCATGACAGGGATTTCCCACTGGGAGCACGATGGGGAAGGCTGGTGTAAAAGTGAGAGGGCTGCTCTTAGACAGGGGACATCACTCAAGTTTTCACCTCAGTTCTCCAGGGGATCAGACAGCAGTAACCTGCAGTACATCAGTGAAGGGGAACGAGGAGGGAAAAAACGCATATGGACAAAACTGAACCTGTATCACTAGTTCTAGGCTTTGTTTTCAAAGTAGATTCAGTATCCTCTCCTCATTATAACTGAAATAGGACGCAGAGCATAGCTATACGACCCTCAGTTTAGCATATTAGTTTGCAAAAGTTGGCAATACTACAGTTGCAATAAAGTAATCGGATAACATCTACCACTATCACATCATTGGGTAGCTGCCAGGCAAATCAGTAAGGTAGAAAGATTAAACCGCCTGAGATAAATTACTGCAGTATTTATTTATTTTTGTCTGCATGAACACATTTTGACCATGAGCTACGCCAACCTACCACAAATAGTTTTAAAAAATGTCAAATTATTGAGTGGCATGAAAGCCACAAGTCTTAACATTCCATGTATATCACACATCTGGTGCAGTGTTGTTTATTGCATGGGAGTTACTCAAATGTCCAATCAGTGACCCTATAAACAATTTACTGAACCTTCTGTAGACCATTGTGCCACACGGTCAAGGTGGCACATTTATATCCCAGTAATGCCTGTTGATGCATATTGTACACACCAAGAGTTAATTATGCCTCATTTTACTGCTTTGCCTCCTAAATACCAACATTTGCATGTTTGGTACTGTATTCAATCATTACTGAATTGTCTTACTTAAATGGTAAATCAATTCAGACATGATGGTGCTCAGAGTGGCTCCAGAAAGCAGCTTCCTGACCTACTTTGAGAACATTAAACATTCGAGAACATCCATCAGATGTCTATACACATACACATGCAGACACAGTTAACAATACTTATTCTTAGTGACACAATACCCTCTGTTTTCTTTTCTTTGTTAATTCTTTGATTTTATTTTCCTTTCATTAATGTAATGTATCACACCATATATTTTCTACTTTTATATTAAAATAAAAAAAAACATTTGAGAACATCAAACAAGGGAGGGAAAACTAGCTTACACCCAATTCATGTGCACTATCCAAAATAAAGATAGTTCACATGAATTGAGATGACGAACATACATGATGTGATGTGATTTTACAAGATGTGTCTCAGTTCTTCATATTTACACACATACGATGCATACAGGGGATGAGACAAAAACTTTTCAACAGAGGCTTTAGTCTGATCTGTTTTTCTTTATTTTCTTCATCAGATTATTTACTACATTTATCCATAAAACCGTTTTCCATTCCTAGTTGAGCCCATTCAGGACTTTATCATCATATATGATGATAAAGATGATAAAGTATTCTTGCTTTATCATCATATATGACTAAATTCAGGCACCACCAGATCATTTTATGGACGGACAAGGCAACTTTACTGTGACTTAAATGCTTGCCGCTTTGTAGTTCAGTTTTATCGAAACAATGACAATATCCAATGTAACACCTGAAGTGGGTCATTTTATACTTTTGATACATATAACTACAGTGATTCTTGACTGGATGGATGAACTGTGTTATTGTTGTTTGAACTGTGTTAGCAACCCTGTGCTGTGTTCTGCACACTCTGGTTGTAAACAAGTCCAAAAATAGATTTTCAAAAGGCATTCAGAGAGTATGAACCTGCCTGATGTAAAAGTTGTCTGTTGGCAACAAACTTTAAATCCATTTATACATCAGAGGATGTCATTGCCAAAAAAGGCTTGGCAGTGTCACAGGGAATATGGATTTCTTTTTAATATTTATTAATATTTATTTTTGTGTCCTAATGTAATGTTGGTTCCTCATTAAAATGTGCTAGCCTCCTGTCAAGACTGCCATTCAAAGCTAGCAAAAAATATATAAGCTATGCTGAATTATGTTGCTAAAATAGATGAAGGGCAGAAAGACTTGTGGAATTAATCTGTTGATTTTGTTTCCTGTTGAAGTTGATCCCAGCACTGTTTGTTTGGTCCTGTATACTTTCATCACTGTTGCCTTGAGGGCCGACTTGAAACAGAATAATTCCAAAAATATCATTTCAAAGTCAACAGGTTAGTTCTTTCTTGGTGTTGATGACCCTTTAGTCACTCGTATTCAACACGTCGTGGAGCTCAAATTAATTGTCCGAACTAATCCTGATGAGCAATGACTGCTGCGCGACACGCAGTGTTATCTGAGGCTGATCTGGGTCTCCTAGGTTCACTGCTAACCCGATTTGCTTTGACAGCTTTGATAAGTAGGGCCACTAATACGCTGTTTAGAGCTTCAACAAGCCACCGAAGGAAGACAAATTCAATTTGTTCTTTCTGACAGGTAGCGGCAGCAAGAGGGATAGGTCTGACTTGAATAGGTTTTTCTCCTGAGCTGCGAGCATCACCTCTTGGCTTCTGGCATTGAAGTGGCACTGGCATTTTCCAAACAGCCATTTAGAAGAAGTTAAATCTATCCTCTAGAAACATGGCTGTTTATCAAAAACGAAGCGGGCAAGGACACCATGCGGCTCGTGCTTGGCTGCCAACTGTGTGATAAAATAGAGTTGATTTTTTTGGGGGGGGGGATGAATTTGCAGACTTTTAAAGACATAGGAATTGTTTTTCTGTTCTATTTATTCTAGAGTGTATATTAAATTCTTTAAACCATTAAAAAACATATCCAGAAACCATTTACACTCAATACAGTAGAACATAATCAAAAGTTAGATTTATAAAACTAATTAAACTCAAAAAGTGAAGCTCAAATATTATAGTGGTACATTTCTGTAAGCTGATTTTTTTTTGTGCATATTTTGGTAGTTTCAGTCTATAGCTAACCCAAAAGTAAAAGAAAAATTTGAATAATACACAAGAGCAAATAAATAAATTTATAAATACACTTTTCCATACAAAAACACCTCATGAAAATGAGGTCTTTGAGTGTACAGCCTATGAAAACTCACCGTAGTCTTCATAGCAGGTCTTGGTACTTTGACGCCATGTGGTCAGGTGCCAAGTCCTGCTGGAAAATGAAAACAGCGTCTTCATTTTGTCAATAGAGAGAAGAACAAATGGCTGCAACACTTCATGGCTGCTCTGACTGCAACACACTGGACCAAAACCAGGATCTAACATGAACCAGAAAACCAGAAAGGTTGGATTGGCTCCTCTGGGTTTGGGGTTGAGTCTGTGAAATTATTGTTTGGAATAAATAGTTCTTTCACGAGTCTACATCTGCATTCTAACCACCTTTGCGACACAATTCCAATTTTGACTATTGTTGAGGAACTAAGACCATTTTTTAAGTTTAGTTGCCTTGTCGGAGCGTATCTACTTTCCCTGGATCTCTCGTCTTTACACTGAAAGACACGCTATTAGTGAGTTACACAGAGTCCCACTGGTTTATTTCCAGTTCAGACTGTGGGTTTTCTCTGCTCTCAGAGTGGTGATTTATCCCTCTTCTGTCACTCTGGTCCTGCTGTCCTCAGCACAATTACTCCTTGCAAGCGCACCTTCCTGTGGAGACGCAAAAATATATTCAGCAATTGATGAGAAGATGTTAGATGTGCTCCTTTTGTTTCCCCGGCAGCCCCACCCCTATTCAGGTTAAATATGAGTGATCATGCAGCTCTTTTACTTTTGCCAATGTTTTTGTAATGATCTATATGAATATATGTATATATATTTTTCCCTGTATATCATTTGCATCCGTGTGGTTTTTCACAACAGAGCAGCAGGAGACAACTTGTGATTAAACACATCCGCTTATATTTTGGTGATTACAGAAAGCCCAATCCTCTAACATGAAAAAAAAAAATTCCCTGGCAGGTTTTAGTGAATCACATAATCCCTCATGATAGCAAAAACCTAACGCATCAATCATGGCAGATTTTGATCGCTGATAAAAAAGGCAGGGATTACAGTCCTTTGTGGAAAAAAGACTGATGTGTTTGGAGGATTGTCTATAGAACAAGGTGTGTGCTGATGCTGACTTACTGGATGATGTGTTCAAATGTTCAGATTAAACCTACTCTCTGACATTTACTGCCATTAATCAAACAAATACAGCGCAAATCTGCATGATCTCTTTTTAAATATCCGGAAACTGAAAGAAGCTCTTGGCAAACATCATTTCTCCATGTCACTAAATTATCAGTGAAACAAACGCAGTATTAGTAAGGAGCTGTTGCCTTGGGAAATGAAATGTTCTGAAGGCACCTTATGGATAGAATTAGATGTGAATTAAAGATTCAGCCATTTCTCATACGTCACTTAGTCTCCATAAACTATATTTTATGAGACTGTTTAACCATCACACAGTCTTGTAACAGTGTCTTCATTTAAACTTTGTCCTTTATGCCTTTGGTTTTTTGCAAGGGTGTAACTAGATCTCGTTTCAGGGGTTAAGACTCTAACATACTTCATCCGAAGTGCCAAAATTGACACTCGTTAATGTAGAAACACAATGAATGTACAACAAACTCACAACGTTTTACAGACCCAAATGACTACACCAGGAGACCCAAGGATTTCTCAAGCATTCACAAAAGAATCAATGCAACACTCCATGTATGTTTTTGATGAGGGAATAACATTAGAATATTATGTCAAAAGAGTCAATTTTACATAATATTTCAGATTTAGAAGACATTTTATGAAAACCGGGATAAAAAATCATTATAGCTATGTTTCACTGCAGGAAAACCGTTGCTCAAAAACAACTGTACAGCACAACAATGCTGCTATATGAACTACACAATAACGGAGATGGTGATTGAAGTTTCAGTTCCAGTTGCAAAAACAAAGATATTTGGCTTGGACTTGAACGTCTGCATTAAAAAAACTTGACACTTAACTTAGACTCGTTCTCTGAGACTCAATTTTTAATCATCTCATGTCAACAGGAGTAAAAGTAAATCAGTTTATAAGCAACAGACTGCAGATCCGACAGGTGACGAGCTGAGCTGTGTTAATTTATCAGCCCATGACGTTTAAAGACAGCGGACAGTTAATAACACATAACAATCTGTTCATGTCGAATGTAAATGTAGAAGAAGATTTTCTAATCATCTGACTCAGAGTTGGGAGAAAAATAAAACATCTTAACTGAAGGAGGACAGTGTGAACGCATCCATAAACAGATACTATCAAAGGAAAAGCAGACAAAACTGGTTTTAATTTTCCTCATTTACTTTTTCTTCTTTTATATACGTAATGCAGAAAATATGCTTTATCAATTCTTTAACTGAGTTGAAGCAGCTCATAGCAGGTTTTGCCTGTTCAATCAAATATTAAAAGGTTAAAAGATAACTGCTGAAGAACATTAAAACATTAAAGAACAAATGTTAAATATTCATTTGCTAAATTAGGCCTAAGGACAAACAGAACAAGGTTTTGATTCCAAACCTGCAGCGATTCGCTGCTATAGGCTGTCTGGATTAGAAAACTCTTCCTCTCATTAGAGACTTGATTTGAGCTTGAAAATGGAAAAAAAATTAACATTTCTGCACAAAATTATTTCAAATTGTTCCAATTTTGGTCCACCATAATAATATATAATCAATAATCTATCTTAGTCGTATACAGGGTAATAACTGCTATTGTTGCCATTAACAACAACAACTTGTTGGGCTGTTTATTATCAAACATTGCATCAACCTTTAAATCTGTTGCAGATGTCAAAACAGCTAAAGGGCTGCATGTGAATATTTATGTGTGGCCTTGAACAACATTAAGAACTGACTTAAAAATAATTTATTTTTTTTTAGATTTTAATATAATTGCATATTTATATCCTCTTAAAAACAAAACGGTCCAATACAACAGGCCTGTCACGATAACAAATTCTGCTGGACGATAACTTGTTCCAGACGTTATTGCGATAATTGATAATGTTGTTTTGAGACCATTATTAAAAAACTGTAAAAATGCAAGAACACATTCTCAAAGATCAATAAACTTTAAATGCTAGTGAACATTTAACACCAGAACTGGAAGACATTTTAAATATCCAAAATAATGATACAAAAAAAACAATAAATAAAATGAATGATGAATAAAATTGTACAAAATTGTCCTTCAAGAAAAAAGAACTATTTGAGACTAAAGCACCAAACTGAAGACTTTTATCATCCAGTTTTTGGTATGAAGAGAGAAAAAACGAGCTTAACGATAAATTATGCTAATGCAAATTATTGAGTTTCTTTTAATTTGCTATGTGATTAATTGATTTATTGATTATTAGCTCAAATATAACAGTAAGAAGAGCCACATACAGTACACACACTTTTTACTCCAAAACATATCTTGGCATTGCCATTCATTTAAACGTTGCTCATTAAATGTATTGCTGAACCCACAAAAACAACAGAAATCCTTATAAAATTATTTAATATTTTTAATTAAATGCAAAAAAAAAGCCCAGAGTAGATTGAACTTTATATTTTTTTAGTTGTTGCAAAGCGTTTCGACACCGCTGGGATGGTGCCGCAACAAGACTCTGAAATATTGAATTAGGCACTTCATTTATAAGATCAGACATAATGAACTCGTGTAAATAATAAAGTAGGTTACTCAGAGGATATCAGAGGGAGAGTTTCCCAGCATTAAAGCCGATCGCTTGGTTTGCGCAGAGTAATGAGGAACTGTGCTACATCTGACTTCAAACCGAGAGTGCTGGGACATTTTCTCTTTCTTTCCTCTCTCTCTTTTCCCTTCACCATCTCTGTTTCCGTGCCCTTAACAGGAAACCTATTGCAAACAGCGTGAATATCTGCCTGTGTTCCCTTCAAATTCACCATCTTTTTTCTGTTTCCCTTTACTTCCAAAAGTGCTTATTTTTATTCCCAAGTTGACGCGCAGTTGACATGGCTCCTGTGCTGTGATGCGAGGAGCAGCACGGTGTTACTTTGTTCTCCATCAGAAAACAAGCTTTTCTGCTTGTTCGAGCATTTTTACCCGTCGGCGAGTTCGCCGCTGGAAGTCAGCAGGCTGAGATGTCTCCACAAACAATCCTGGGCACAACATCCCATCCGCAACCTGTCAGGCGGACGGGATGCGGTGGACAAAAAGGGGGTAAAAAATCTGCCATGGTGCAATCCAGCCCCGGCAAACCATTGTCTGAGGATAGTACAGCTCCACGATCATTTCCACCTGGACACAGGTGGAAATGATGGATGCACTGGACATAAGTTGAACTCAGCACATTTCCTGATAACCCCTGATGCCTAAGCGCTTTTGTCTCCTTTTAAAGTTTGTTTGGATGAATTAGAATCCATTAGAGCAGAGGTTCCCAAACTGTGAGGCACCATGCCATTGCGGGGGGGTGGGGTGGGGTGGGGGGTGGGGGGGGGACAAAAAAAAAAAACATGAATGCTGTATGCGCCAATTCTGTTTTTATTATGTCAATTTGATATAGTAGGGACTTCCACACTTCCCATATACGTCCTCTGTTACTTTTATCAGCAGTTAAAACTGTTTAATCTATTAACATGTGGTAACCTGTTTTTCCGAGCCGCCTTTAAATGCATCTGGAAACCACTGCAGGAACCACTCATTTTGTTTTTTGTGGTGATTTTAATCGGACTTATATCCAAAAAGTTGTTTCCAAAGAATGTTTGTGCCGTGTGACCTCATCCGGTCAGGTGTAATTTCAAAAGCTGAGAAAACGCTGGAGTTCAGTCTGACTGGGATTAAAACTCAGCACTAGGATCTGTTTAGCCACTTTTTCACTTCCAATATGATACAGATATCTGAAATTTTGTGTTGACCAATACAGGTCAAATTCAGAAGAACAGCAGTGAATTGACATAAAATGTTTATTTTATTTTTTTACAGACATACATGTACTGAATTACAAATATATTTGATATTCAGCACCAGTACATAACACTTAAATACACCAGTAGCATCTGTGCAATTATCTACCTCTTTTGATTGGGTGCACTGTCACCGCTACCCGATTTAGAATTGTTTTTGATACCAGGACCAAACCGATCAGATCGGTGCATCAGTACTGAGCACTGCGTTTATGCTGGCATGAGTTTGCCACTAAGCTCTCCCTTTCAAAATAAAATGTAGAGGAGATGTAGATGAGGAGCTGAACCAAACCGCCTATAAAAAAATAGCATCTCTATAAAACTGAGGGAAACATGAAAGATTCTTGGTAGATCAATGACTGTAGAAACCTCACACTGCTGCTCAAGTAACTCTGATTACTTACCTCTCCACAGTTTTTTAATTAAATGTGGGGCTGTTGTTAATGATTATTTTAGTAATTGAGTAATCTATTATTCAGATGATTCATTTAGTAATTGAATAAAAACGTTTCCCATTCTGTAGTAGCTGCTTAAGCTAGTAAAAGAATGAAAAAGTGAATATTTTATTCCTTAAAATACAATACAATTCAAGCGTCACTTTAAATCTCAAGTTTGAAGTACGAAAAAAAATGAAGCATGCATTAACTTTTGAAAATTAAAAAGCAAACTTAAATTGAGGCATTACTAAACACTGCCTTTGTTATAATTCTTCACTTTCAACCTCAAATTTGAAGTAAGAAAAAAGCTTTTTCATAAAATAGATATTTATAATCATTTTTTTCATGCCATTACCCTTCTTGATAAGCAAGAATCAAACAGATACATTTTCTTGTTTGTTGTACCCAAGCGAGAAAACGGAGCTGGAAGACATTAAACAAAAGCTGAACTGGGAAAGTTACAATAATCAGGCTGCAGAGAACAAAGTCTGTAGAGAACTGGTAAACGTTTCAAATAATATGTGGGTTTACGTCAGACTTGGATCTTTAGTGTTAGTCTGGTTGGATAGTGACACTAGTCACTGTGTCATAGTGACACTACGTTCTGTCCGTTGTAATAATTTGGAACAGAGATTCAGTTTAAAGTTTTCTTGTAGCTGATGAGCTTCAGGTGGAGTTTGGCTGGTACAGAGGAAGGTCTGCTCATCAACCACCCACCCAACATCTTTATACAACCGAAAATAAAACGCTGACTCAGATTGTTTGCAGGAGTTGCTCTGAGACAGTCCTAAGAAAATTGTACTTTTTGTCTAACCTCAAGAAAATGATCTAATTCATTGATTATCTTCAAAGAACAGTTTCTGACAACAACAACAACAATAATAATAATAATAATAATAATAATAATAATAATAAAAAGTTTATTTCAAAATCTTTTAATCTAAATTGGTTACATTTGCTTACTGACCAAAACTGGACCCAGCTATTCATAATTCTGATTTCTTTTGTCTCAAAATGTCCTGAAAGCTGTATTAAATGTTGAACAATTATGTTTTTATTTATGGAATAATTCATAATGAGCAGATGATGACAAAAGAGGATGTTTTGAACCGTTTCCCGCAAGAAAAATGATTGGATTACACATGTCATGTATTCTATAACAAAAGACGGTTCTTACACAGGTTGTAATTGCTTGTGTTGCAAAGTGCCGCTGGCATAAATTATAGATCCTGTAGAGATGTTTTAAAATGATTAGGTTTTTAAAACTAATTTGATTCAATGTATCAAAGTGGGTTAGACCAACACAGGTAAATTGGAGCCTGTACCTAATTATGCTGCTGCAATGTAAGTTATTTTCTCCATGGGGAGATTTGTCTTGGATCCCCATAAGTCCCAAGCTCCAAAACAAAACAAAGAAAAAAAAACAAGGAAACACAGGAAACATGGTCTCCAGTCAGGTTCATATTCAGTGTGTTTTTAATGTACTTTATCTCTCGGAACAATGTCCCCTCACTCCCTGATGAGCCGTTTCCAAACACTTTCTTTTTTTTTGGTCCTGATTTCTGCTTCCCAGGTAGCAGCCAGACTTCTTTGTAAGCGAGAAACACTGCTGGGAATATAACAAGCTGAAAATGCTTCAGTTTTCTTCACAGTGTCTTTTCAGTGTCTTGGAAAAAGTCTTCATATCCTTTTTGAAGACCTAATGCAACCAATGATCTTCAGGAGTCATCTAATTAGTTTTAATCTCCTAGAGCTTTAGTGAACAAATGTAGAAAGTCATAAATCATCCATTTGTTATGTTCGGAACATAAGTATTGACTTGTAGACCTGTCATGATAACAAACTTTACTGGACAATTAATTGTCCCAGAAATTATTTCGATAAACACTAATATTTTTGCTTTGAGACAATTTTCAAGTGATAACAAAAATAATTCAAGTGGTTTCAATATATTGCAATCCACTCTAAATGAATAGTTGTATCTTGCTAACACAGCTAAAGCCAAACATTGCTGCAGTACAAAAAGTCAGTAAAATCTCATTCTGTCAGGAGTTCAGGGAAGTGAATAAGCCATAAAATACTTTTGTGCTGTTGAAGATCAGAACTGATGACAAAGTGACACTAAAAACCGAAATGAAACACCTCAGAAATCCCTCCACACCATCTTAAAAAAACACAAAACAGGACTAGCAGATGAAAAGTTTTCATTAGCGTCAGTCTTTTTTTTATTTTTTATTTTTTGCCACATTTGACAGACAGAAGACAAATCTCTGCTTTGTTTTTATCTCAGACACACAGACTCTGATCCCAGTTCTCTCTTCTTTCTTTTTCTCCCCTCCTTTTTTTCTTCCTCTCTTTCTCTCTCTCTCTGTTGTAGTTTAACTTTGTCGGCAAGCTCCTCGGGCCACGCGGGAACTCGTTAAAGAGACTACAAGAGGACACCCTCACAAAGATGTCGATTCTCGGAAAAGGATCCATGAGAGACAAAGAGAAGGTAACCCTGAAGTGTGGTATTTCATTTTTGCTTTGACTCTTTCACCTGTACATTTCATTTCGTGCTCTGTTACCCACTCTTACCAAGGTTTGAAGGTGAGATGACTTTATGCTGTTAACTTGCTTTCCTTCAAGAGGTCTTTTTTCTCCTTTCCAGTAAGATATAAGCTTTCCAGCACAGCTTTTTTGGGCATATCATGCTTGTCTTCACCCTTGAAATTATACAGTAAAACATCAAGTTATGAATTCTAAAAGGTTAGAATTTATCTTTTTCCCTATAAAGAAATGCTGTTTGGGAGATGACTTCTCATAGACCGTATGAACAATCATAGCATAATTAAAGGTTATGTATGACAGTTTCTGTGTATGAAAGCCAATACTGATGTTTCTCAATAATATCCAACTCCAAACTTTAGATATGTTAAAAATACACCTTAAATACTCTTTATCCCACTACACATGGACTTCACAAAAGGGAGCACATCAACAGGACGTGATGTTCTACAAAAATGTCTAATAAACTCAAATATACAAGATAAGAAACGGTTTGATAGCAGCAAAGCAATTGCCACGTATTTTCATCTGAACTGCTGAATTGGAAAATATATTTAGTTCAGAAATAAAACATCAAATTTGAGTCTGTTTCTTCAGACTCTTTCTCAAAAATATTGAGTTTCTCAAAAGAACTCTAACTTACTTAGTCAATAAAAAAATTAAAACTAAGTCTGGTTCATTTGTATATTAAATTTCAGTATCAAGTGCTTTACATCATAAAAACAATGAAACAAGCAATAAAATTACACTTTGTAAAATGCCATCATCAAAATCATCAAGCAGACACATTAAATATATTGACAAATTTTCCACTTTCTACTAATCGAAGAGTTTTAGCCTGGATTTAAAGGGAATCAGTGTTTCAGCTGTTTTGCGGTTTTCTGGAAGTTTGTTCCAGATTTGTTGTGCATAGAAGCTGAATGCTGTCTTTGTGTGTTTGGTTCTGCTTCTGGGTATGTAGAGTAGACTACAGTTGAAACAGCTAAAATGTCAACCAGTCAACTCGTAGCAACTGTTAAAAGTCAACTTTAATATTTTCTTAATTTACAGTTCCTAATGAGAAATTAGTCTCAAGTAAATTTTAGGTCAGCATCATTTAAATACTGACACAGTGCATAGTGAAAATGATCCTAATTAAGTTCCAATTAGAAACTACGGAAACTTTAATAAACTCCCCCTTAATCTTCCTTATCTCTCAAGTCTGGGCTGTTATTCATTTTCCCTCAGTAACTTGAAAGGAGCCGTTCTCAACGCATTCTTCTCTCATCTCCACGTCTCCGGTCACCTCGGCGCCTCAGATTTCACTTGATTGACGGCTCTCAGGATCCATCGGCTGCGTGTTAAGAGTTTTGCCAAAAATTGTTCCAGCTTAAAAACAGCATTTCAAAAGTTTATGGAAATGAGAAGGATCCCGGGGATCACCAAACGCGCCCGACATCCTTCAAAGCCAAGCGCTCCGTCACAGAGCAAAGCGCACGCAGTCAACTCGGATACATAAAAACAACACATTACCTTGACTGATGTCTTTTTTTTGTTGTTGTTGCTGTTGTTTTTATGTGAATTCAGACTGGGAAGATCTTCTTTAGCACCGAGACTATAGATATTATCCTGAAATTTCAAACACAAACCAGCTGAGTGACTTCCATCGTCTGCCATCATGTCGGCATGAGAAGGAAAGACACAAACGGCGCCAACAGCGGCTCTTTAGCTGCAAAATTGATTGTTCTTCAAACGATCTAACTGGGAATAAATCGACTTCCCGTTGCTTGTTGGCTTCTCCCCTCACTTCCCAGCGTTCTGTCAGGAGCGTTTTGCTATCATACAGCACATTTATTCTGATCGCGCCGATCGATAGTCTGATAGCGGAGGAGATGTGTGATGACAGTACGTGGGCCCTTCCTTTATGAGCTTTGCTTCTGCAAGATTTACGGCTGTCGTCAGCCACCCTCCCTCTGTGCAGTCGCCGTTTTTTGGGGGTGGAAGCTGAGTGATGCCCCTTCTTTATGTTTGGCTGGTTTACATGCCGTCTGTTTTGCAGCATCGCAGCGTGTGCCCTTGTAGTTTTCAGTTTGTACCACTTCCAGCTGAGGTTAGGAAACTGGGCCACTGCAGAGCAAAGGTAGCACTCAAAGGCTTTTTTAGATACAAGGCCGTCTGAAAGTGCAGAATACCTAAGCAAGACTGTTGCTTTCTAAGTTTCTCCTGACTTATATACTTTAATTATGAATTCTTAGAGTCTACCACTTTTCTTGGTTGTTATTGACTGGTTGAAAAGAACTAAATGACAGTTTTCACCCTGTGAATCCCATTAGGAGGAAATATAATTGCAGTCTGACTCCTTTAAAGGCACAGCACTGCATTGTTCTGCACATTCCCTTTGGAGCTCTTACAAGCCAAAGACAATTGCTTGATATAATTGCGCAAATATTTACCGCTGAGAGACCTAGTTGGTGCAGCGGCACGCCGAGGTCTAACGGCTCGTAGACGTAGTCTCCCCGCCGCGTTATGGCGGCTCCATAGTCCTGCCACTTCCAGAGCAGGGTGATATAACGGCTCGCTCGTTAGAAACATGATTAACTCGTCCCTTTCCCCTTCCTCGGGAGCTGTGCTCCCTCTTTAATTTCCCCTGGAAAGATAAAACAATTTAATTTCTTTGTTTCATTTTTAGCAAGTCCTGCGTCAGGTTTAATTTGCAAGGTGTTTCTTTTGGAGAATTACCTCCTGCGTTTGGTAGAAGTGTCCCAGAAATCAGAGGGAGTCGTGCTGTGCGCCGTTTGGTGTCAAATAAAAACTTATTCAGTTTATCATTTGACAACTCATGGGATTTTCCAGGTTAGAGTCATACGCAACAGGAAGACAGTTTCTTTTTTTGTTCTTTAGCATAAAATCTGGAACAAACTCACCACATTTATTCATAGTTGTTTAGACTGTTATAAGCTCTACATTTCAGGCATGAACACTAGGAGTCCAACAAGCTGAGGACTTTAAAGGAATGACATGATGAACATATGTAACCTGTACCGTAGACATTTTTAGTAACTTGACTTGATTTCAGACTAGCTCTTAACTATACTATTATCAACACTGTATGGATGTCTCATTATTGTATGATTATACATAAGCCTGTAGAAAATAAGCAGTTATCTAAGTAATTGCATGATAAATTAAAATAAGCATGACAATTTCTATTCTGATTATTAAAATTTTTTGAAGGGCAAGTTTGTTTACAAAGATATCATGATACTTTTTCAGTTTAAATTTATTTAATAAAGAACAGCACGTTAAACAATGTTACATGTAAAAACAAAACAACTGTTAATGGGCTAATTTTCCAACCAAATGCTTGGTTGGACCATTTTTTAAAGAAAGCATTTCATTTAGGGTTTTGGTTGTGTGTGTCTTTTATTTCCATTTTATGTATTGTTTTTGGTTGTTGTGTTTTATTTGGGATATTCAAAATATCTTCTAGTTCCAGTGTAAAGTGCAGTTCACAGAATTAAACTTTCTTAATCTTTGAGAGGGCAAACTTGGATTGTTATGACATTATCAATACACTACTTGAAAATGGTCTCAAAACAACATTATCGTTTATCGCAATAATTACTTGGACAATTAGCTATTGTTCCAGGCCAATTTATACTGTTAAGTCCATCATTTCATGTTTCCTTTGTCAAGCCATGTTTACATTCACTTTGCTAAATCTTTCATCATGGAAGAAAATCTTACAAGCTTACAGTGATGGTCTGCGGTCAGTGAGTGTCACAATGACACCTAAATGAGCTCTGTTACCACCAAACATAACTTCCAACAAATATAAAATAGGGCCAAACACTTACTAGTAAAACTTTGTGATGGCTCCAAGCCCATACCTCTCTTCTTATCCTCCTTCTTTCTTTCTCTTCAGTTTGACTCCAAATATAATCACACCAACATCCACTTATTGTTGGACTGATATCTCTGTCAAATCTGTCTGATATGATTTTGCTGCTGCAACAAAATCAGACAGTCTGGCATATTCGTGCAGTGTGACTGGAGTCGCTGTGACATAATGTCGCCGTGACACGTCTAAGCCCTGGGTGTGCTGACCTTCAGACCAGTAATAGGAAGTCATTACTGATTCAAGCAAGTTAAAAGACTCAATCACATCATTCAATACATCAGGGGTGACAAGACTGAGGCTGGATTTGACCGCAATTTGAGACTGAATGAAGCAAATCCCCCAGCACCAGTATTTGATGCAAATGAAAACTTTATTTTATTTTAGTTCAAAATTATCACTGACAACTTAGTCTTCCAATAAAGAGTAGTAGGTGCAACAAAAATGTACACACCTTTGTATCTCTTTTTAAGAGTTTATTGTAAATAAAAGTTCTACCTATTCACACCACAAAAACATAAAATCTTACCAAGTATTTTTGTCTAGTTTCTCATGCAAATATCTCATTACACTGTAAATAAGAATAACAAACGTACAAGTAACTTTTCTGTCAGATATAGGAGCTTGTTTTGAGACAGTAACTCTTGAATATTGTATTCAAGGGGCTAATTCCACTCACAGATTATTTCACTTCTAACATGGGTAAAAAAAACTGGCTTCATTTAGCATTTTCAATGAAAGATGTTGACCCAAATCCCATTTTTATCACTGAAAATAAACACTTTTTTTTTCAAAGGAAATTGGATGTCTGTCTTTTAACAAGAAAAATGTGGAAACCATTTTAATGTTTTAGGTCTGGCATAATTTGAATGGATTTGTTAAATTAAAAATTTACATGATTTGTTTATTGTAGATTATGTATTTTCAAATCAGATTTATTTTTTCCTTTTGAATCTGAATGTTTGGTTATTTGATGTGATCACAAATTACTGGAGTTAAATAAAAATGGCGCAGACACCATCTTATAAGTTGATGTCTTTTTTTCCCTTTTCTAAGTAAATTAAATGTCAGATTTGAACCTCTGAGTTACTTTGTTTGATGTGATTTTTACGCTACAATTGAAGCTGAATTAAATTTGTAGACGCTAAAGCTGCTACCAGGTCTGCTGAGATTCAGAAAGACAATCAGTTGTCATATAAATGATTGCAGCTGAAAATATCCGTCATTCGTCTGTCATTTCTTTTGCCATCTGTGCAAAATTACTTCTTCACGCCTGTCAAAGTTTCTCATCTGCATTTCTATTTAATAGAGTTAAGAAAAGGTGAAATACATATTGGGCAGGGTGAATTACTGGAGGTAATGTCAGATCTGTTCTCGATTGAGTTTTCTGCTTGTGTATTTTCAATCCAATGTTTAGGTCCAGTGCAAAGAAACAAATGCATGTAAACATGTTTTAATGCTTTGTTCTTTCACATTTATTCCCTTCTGACCCTAATTGTACAAACCAGGAATGTGTGTGGAGACTTTTTGCAACAAATCCCTGTGGCTCTACACTCTTGTTGGATCAGCTATAGCTGAAATCACTAATAAAAAGAACGCAACTGAAAAAGAGTGCTTTAAAGTATTCAAAGAAAGTCTGACAACATGGTGGCACAGCTGCACACTCCAAACTAGAGCCTATGAATAAGATCCGACGAGGGCAGTTTTGATTGATCGGGTTTTGAAGTCTTTTAAATCTCCTCACAGTTTATGTTTTTAGTATTGTTTTAATTTTTGTCATTTTACAGTTATAATAAATGTTATTTTTACTGTAATTACACAAAAAACCAGCTTAACACAGTGCTTAATTGGAAGGCCTAGAAAAGCAGATTGTATGTCTTGCCATAGATTCTCTATTGGATTTTGACCTGGACTATGTCTGATGCCAACCCATTCCAGGCTAGGTGGAAAAACATTTAAGCTTGCACTATGGGTGTTAATGCCTATGCAATAAGAAGGCGAGAAACTTCACAGGTTTTACTATGCCTTAGTACCAAGATAAAGAACCACTGATGTTGTACTAACCTTCCAGACCACTCAGATCTACTGGTTCTGGTTCTGCTCAGCATCCCCAGAACCAAACATGGAAAAGGAGCATTCAGCTTCTATGCACCACAAATCTGGAACAAACCTCCAGAAAAACCACAAAACAGCTGAAACACTGAGTTCCTTATATCAAGGCTAAAAACCCACCTGCTTAGAGTTATCATTTATTCATAACTGGAACATATATCAATATATGTGATGTGTATTTGCTTGATTATTTTGATTATTTTGGGATTTGATCAGATGTAATGTTCATTGATTTATTGTTTTATAATTGGTTATTGTGTTATGTGTTTATGACTTAACCCTTGTGTTTACAAATGGGGTCCAAATGACCTCACACCCGTATCACTTGTATCATTTGCCTCAGTCCTCGCACGCACAAGGGTTAAAGTATTTTCAATTGATTTCAACTTGAACTTGATTTGACTTGGAAAACTTTACCAGAACCGCAAAAAAAATAAAAATAAAAAAACAGAAAATTCCTATGTATTCTATGCACTTGATCTTTAATAACTTGGATCAGTACAGTAAGTTTGCAGTAGAACCATCGTCTATCACGGTCATGGTAATAAAAATATCCATCATTAAATTCCAGTTAAATCCTTAAAGCGTAACATGATTCATTTCCTCAAAGCTCTGGCTACCAGAGCTCTGCAGTGCATCCAGACGCTCTGCTGCCCCGTTTCCAGGGTGAACAGCTTTTCATAAGCAGATTTACAGAAAAAAAAGTAAACAGAAGGAAGATGCTGCCAGTAGATAAGAAAAATAGACAGCTGTAATCCCTTCCCATAGGCTGCTTAGCTCTGGACACTGGATGATGGATCACTCTTATCAGAACCGAGAGAGTCCACAGCATGTATGAAATCGTCTTACAAAATAACATGTAAATAATATTGGCACATTTTATTTTATCCCCAATATTCCACTTTGCTGATCACTGATCCACACGTTCAGACAGTATAAATGAAACACTGGGTGAAATAAAAAAACGTTAAATTCCTCAATTGTCCTCATATGTATATTTTCTTGTTGAAAGAACTTGATAAAGATTGCTTTTCCTATATTTGTTCATGCAAATGCAGCACAGATTACATAAAAAACATAAAAGGGAAGAGATAAGACAGATTTCTGAGCAGTTGTCTCTTTCCAGCACTGTGCTCACACTCCCCGTTCCACACCGACATGCACAGCTACAGCGCAGAGGAGCCCTGCATTCGTAAAAGCACAGATTTATGGGGGGAATTAACATATCATTAACATACCACCGGCTCTCTGAAAAGAAGGTTATTTATAATTAGGTGACATCAGAGATACGGGTTAGCATGCTGGTGGATGGGAGGGAGAGGAAAGGGAACTTGCTGCCACTGGAAAGACCCCAGAGAAGAATCTTTCCCTTTTTTTTTGTTAAAAATGCAGAAACTGGGACAGCAAACCTGTTTCATTTGTGTGATAGAGGCTTTTTGCTGTCCTATTTCTCACCATCAACAACATAACAAAGGGCTGCATCTGGTGAGCATGAGTGACCTGTGGAGACCCACCATGTTACAACCTAAATTCATCTCAAAGGATCAAATCTGAATTTATTTGTGTTTTTTTACCCACACAAAATGACTTATTTACTTAATTTAACTTTTTTTTAGTTACAAATGTATTACCTTATAATAAAACACAAATGAGGGAATAAAACAAAATGAGGGAGTACCCTTTGAAATTTAACTGCAAAAACACAAAATCTTACTAAGTATTTTTGGCCTGGTTTCTAGTGCAAATATGTTAATGCACCTGAAATGAGACAAGACGAATTAACAAGTAACTTTTCAGCAATAGATAAGAGCTTTTTTACAGTGAATTTAGTGGTGCTTGTACTTTTTCATTAATATTACAGAATTATTTATTTAAAACAAGCTCCTTTGTTTTGCTCAAATGCTATTTGTGAATTAGTTTTGTATTATTTCAAGTGTACTAAGATGTTTGAACTAGAAACCAGTCTAAAAATACTTGGTAAGATTTTAAGTTTTTGCAGTAACATTTTATCATGTTGCCACAAGGAATCAAACATTTTTCTTATTGGGGTTTTATGTAGTAGAGCAACACAAAGCAGTGGATTATTTTTAAAGTAGAAGGAAAATGACAGGTTTCCTAAAGGCGGCACAAATAAGTGAATTTGTATTGAGTGAATACTTCGTGGAAACCACCTTTTACTGCAGGCACAGATACAAGTGTTTTTGCATGAGTTGCACATTTTGAGAATTACATTTTTGTCCATTATATTTTCCATTGCTCTATCAGATTTGACTTTCATCAAATCTTTTGCCAGAGACTTTATTTTCAGACTCTGTATGTTTAGAGTTGTCTACGTTTAACTCAATCCATTCTCCCTTAAACTTTAATCAGCGTTCCTGGGGGGAGAACATTTGTCACATGTTGCATGTCACACTGTAAATAAACAAATATAGCCATATTTCTATCTAACATTTGAAAACTGTTTATGGATTTTCTACCACTTTATAATTATACACTAATTGTTGTCATCTGCCATTCAAAATTCTAAAAAATATATACTGTTTGTAGAAGTTATATGATGAAATCTATAAAAGATGCAAGATCACATCTGGAAGTCACTGCAAATTATGTAACTCTGTCTACCTTTAATTTAAGGATCAATAAGCTACTTTTGACTGTTTAAGCCAAACTCTCGTGAGACCTCATTCATTCAAACTGTCTCAGGAAACAGAACAAAGCAGCAACAGCTCTTTCTTTTCCACGTTAAGGATTTTTTTATTGTCTACTCTCTTAAGACACTGATTTTTGGGGGGTGAGAATCAATATTGTAGCCTAGAATATTTAAATTAGTACATTCCCTTTTTCACAGAGCAACTTAATTTATTTTAATGCAGTTCGAGCGATTTCAAAGAGAGAAGAAAGATGGGCTGAAATGCAGCAAACAGAGCAGCTATCTTGGTGAAGGGTATGCAAGCATGTACTTTGCCTTCTCGCCACGATCCATTATGAGACAAGGTGGCTTTGTGGCGATGACAGCGATCAGTTAAACATGACAGATGCAATTGAAAAGCTGTTAAGACTGCCTGTTTACAGAAGTTTGCCACAACACACATCAGTATTTTTGCTGTCACTCATGTAACTGCAACGCATCAAGCCTTATTACAGAAAACTCTGCTGTAGATCCTTTTTTATAAATATTTCCGTGTGACACTTTGTAAGTCCAAGAATTTGTTCCATTAAATCCTTTTTAATTACTTTTTACACTAAATAATGTCATGTTCCATCAGGAAGAAGAGCTAAGGCAGAGCGGCGAGGCCAAATATCACCATCTGAATGAAGACCTGCATGTCCTCATCGAGGTGTTCGCTCCGCCAGCTGAGGCCTACGCCAGGATGGGCCACGCTCTAGAGGAGATCAAGAAGTTTCTCATTCCAGTATGTTCTCATCACTATATCTAAAACACACACACACACACACACACATTAAACACACTTCTGTTTTTATTTTTCCTTTTCTCAACAATCTCCTTTAGGCTCCAATTAACTAATTTGCAGTCGATTGATTTGAATGATTTTTTTCACTTAGTCTTTGTGTGTAAATGTTCTTGTTTTTATTCATGATGTGGATAAAATTAATTATTTAATTTTACTTGTTTTAGTTACATATACATCACCTTATAATAAATACATATTTTGCAGTACCTTGAGGGAGAACCCTTTGAAATTTAACACTGCAAAAACACAATATCTTAAGTAGTTATAATGCAATTCCTGAGAGTGCATTATAGGGACCTTTCATAAACATGGGGACAAAATCCCAGTCCTGATGTTTTCATAGTAGGTTTTAAATTTGAGTGTAACAAAATCTCACAGTACAAAATTTGATGACATTACATGTCATCTTATCTCTTATTGAGGTGAAATCTGTCTCATGAAGAGCTGTCTAGTAGCTGTCAGCAAGTGACTTTGACTTTTCAGATAAGGTTTATTATGATTCCCTAGTAAATCCTTTGTCATTGTACAATGTGTCTATGTTTGAGCCTCTTGTTTAAAGTAAGACAGGAAGTAGTTCTTCAACTGAATTGTTATGTTGACTAAAAACAACCTCTGTTTTAGCTAGATTATAATACTACAATTAATATTCACCACTTTTAATTGGTGTATCTGCATTTTGGTTACATGGAAGGAAAAAAACGACTGAACATTAATGGCTTGTAAATGCTGGCAGAGCTCTAACCCTGAGTGATGGTCATTTTGCTCCTTTGCCATGTTGGTTTATTCATACCTAACTTCTTCACTACCAAATGAACACCCTGGGACATTTCACAGCTGTTGCTACTATTGATTTTATAGTTATGTATTATTATTTATTCATGCTCTTCTGTAGCAAAATAGGTTTTCATGGCTGCAATAAGCATCCATGAACTAAAGAGCTATTTTGGATTGGTTCTGGGCCATAACGATGTTTTTCACCATAGTAACTGACCCAAATATGGATCAAAGGCAAATGAATACAAATAGGCCATAATACATTCAGTTAAGTGATTTTTGTCCTTTCTATGATAAATTAATTCCATAATTCATAAAAACCCTTGACCTACAAAAAAAAATTAGTACATGGGTGCAAAATGGTTCAACATGGGTGTAGAAAAGGACAAAATGGTAATGAGTAGTAAATGGGCATAAAACTGACCTGGAACCACAGAGACTGATGTGTCAATTCTCACAGTGAAAAGTTATTTTCCTGATGTATTAACACATTTATGAAATCAAGTTTTATAAAATTTTTGTTTTGTTCATTAATCATTATTTGTTATCTGGTTGCCTTTTCCCTTTATTCTAGTCTATCTTTCTATCATGACCTGTCTTAAATGCTGCTTGCATGGTTATTAAGAAGATAATTCTGCAGCAAAATTTATAAATATTACATTTTCTCACTTTTGGGTAGAGCAATTCTGTCACAAATACTGTAAAGTTACACACACACACTGTGAGATTGCATTGATTTCCATCTATTTAAGTTACTCCATTTATGCCTAACCCTACAAATTCTATTACCTCAAATCATTATCAGTTTATTGTTAACGCTAATCTTAAACCTAACTGAGCTCTTACACTCAACTTAAAAAATGGGGACTGCATTGAAAGAATACTTTGTCTCTGATGAGGTATACTGATATTTAGAAGGTGTGTAAATTTATCAGAAAATGTCCTAAATAGACAACATAAGTACACACACACACGCACACACACACACACACACACACACACACACACACACACACACACACACACACACACACACACACACACACACACA
>CAEGAF010030326.1:0-10027 GCA_903067075.1 Micropoecilia bifurca | reverse complement strand
AGTGAAAATACTTCTTACCTTCTACCAACACAACAATAATCTACTCAGAATAAACTTAAACTACAGAAGCAGCTTCACACTGAGAGACGCTTCAGTTTCATTATTGATACTCACCCAGTTTATTGCAAATGTCTGAAGTGACAGAGTCACAATTCAAGCTGGATGATGGACCTTTTCACCAAAACAGAACATAAATAAAATTAGATGAAAAACAAAACAAAAATCCATAATAATAACTTGTTCTGTGAAACTAAACACGTCAACTAGAAGTTTAATTTGTTACAGGAAATAGTTTGAGAAAATTCTGAGTCTGCAGTTTAATCAGAGATGTTCCTTCCTGTCCTGTTCTAATCAGAGAAAATGTATCTTTTTCCAATCAAACAGATATTCTTAGACTACAAATGAATGAGGGGCAGAAATGTTCATTAATATTTATTAATTCATCAGGAGTTTGGACTCAATCCCAGTTATTAATTCAAGTTGCAACAGAGTTGATCAGATGTATCTTGCAGCCCCGTTCAAGTCCTTCTCGCCCCATTTATAAACATAAGGTACGTTTATTTTGTGAATAAGGATGATTTTAATATTTTGTGATTAAAACTGTACATTTGTTTTACTGTATAGAAAAAGTATAGCTTTTAGTTTATGGCTGAAATTTTTACTTGCAAATTTTATTTTTAAGTTACAAACGTGGTTCTGACGGTAGCTTTATACTTGTTTTTTTGTTTTTGTACATACAGCTCTTACAGTGAAACTAAAGGTTTATTTTCATTAAATCTCACTCTTTATCAGTAAAGTCTCATCCTTCATTTGTGTAGGTGGAGGGGTATCTATGAATTGATATAACTTTGTGCTAAAATCTAAAATGTGATCTTGTCTCAGCGAACATTTTATTTGAAACAAGTTAAAATGTCTCACTTTTAACAGGATCCTGCAAACTACGATATCCAGGATTCTCTTGCACATAAAAGTTTTCTTATAGTTCAATGAGAAATAGAAAACAGGAAATAGATTTGATAGAAGTTTAGATTTGTGCAGCTACAGCTGAACATAAGCAGGTGTTCGGTACGACGAACCCCATGGATCAGATCACATGGATATCAAGTGCCTGCAGCACAATGAGTTGTTTTAAATTATGCTGAAGTCGTCTATTAATGAAAAGTCAAAGTGCAAAGGCTTCTTACCTTCTACCAACACAATAATCTACTTAGAATAAAGTTACAGAAGCAGCTTCACAGTGAGAGACGCTTCATATGTCTGGTTGCTACTCACCAAGTTGAGGGCAGAGGCCTGAAGTGACACTGTTACAAGTCAGTCTTGCAACAACGTCTTTGAGGGTTTTGAATCAAAATGAAAAAAGAACATAACCAAAAGTTAAATTAATGCTGTAAAGTTATAGTAAAAATCCATAATAATAATAATTTGCTCTTTTAACCAACAAAGGTCAACTAAGTTTCCATTTGTTGCCAGAAATTGTTGTGAGAAAACTCTGATCCTGTAGGTTAATTCAAATGTTTTTTTTTCCAGTAACCCAAAATGTTAGCGTAGCTCAGTGAAAGGTTTTCCCTTTTCAATGTTGTGCTTCACACTGAGAGCTGCTTCAGTTTCATTATTGATACTCACCCAGTTCACTGCAAATCCTTGAAGTGACAGAGTTACAATTCCAGTTGGATCCTTGACCTTTTCACCAAAACAGAACATAAATAAAATTAGATGAAGACTAAACAAAAATCCATAATAATAACTTGTTCTGTGAAACTAAACACGTCAACTAGAAGTTTAATTTGTTACTAGGAAATAGTTTGAGAAAACTCTAGTTTGCAGTTTAATCAAAGATGTTCCTTCCTGTCCAAAACCTGAAGAGTTTGTTATAATCAAAGAAAATTTATCTTTCTGCCAATCAAACAGATATTCTTAGACTACAAATGAATGAGGGGCAGAAATGTTTATCAATTCAACAGGAGTTTGGACTCAATCCCAGTATAAACTTAAGAGAGGAGGAGATGTATCCCATGGATCAGATCATTCATACATAGTTTTACCTTTGCAAAAACCTAAAATGTTAGTTTGTCTCTGAAAAAACTGATTTTCTTGCACATCACATCAAAGTTTTCTTAGAACAGAGTTTAGCAAGTCAATAGAAAACAGGATATATATTAGATGGAAACTTAGTTCCAGCTACAGCTGATCCCAGTTTAAACTGGAACCCAAGGAGGTTGATCCTACCGAACATAAGCAGGTCGCTTGCAGCACAATGAGATGTTTTAAATTATGTTGAAGTCGTCTATAAATGAAAAGTCGAAGTGCAAAGGCTTCTTACCTTCTACCAACACAATAATCTACTCAGAATAAAGTTAAACTACAGAAGCAGCTTCACAGTGAGAGATGCTTGATATGTCTGGTTGCTACTCACCAGGGTTAGTGCAGAAGTTTGAAGTGACACTGGTACAGGTCAAACTGTTTTTCACGGCTTTTCATCAAAACAAAAAACATAACCAAAAGTTAAACAAATGCTATAAAGACGTAGTACAGCTAACTAGAAGCCACTATGTCGGGACGGGGATGGCTTACAATAACACAGTTATTATAATATAATCATTATAGTTATCATTATTACATTTATATTATAATGACTATAATATTATTATTATAAAAAATATTATTATAATAATTTGCTCTTTTAACCAACAAAGGTCAACTAGAGTTTCCATTTGTTGGCAGAAATTGCTGTGAGAAAACTCTGATCCTGCAGGTTTTTAATAAAGTCATGTCAGTTCAGCTTCTCACCATAAACCAAGTGAAATTAACAGAATTATTTACATGTTGACAAAAGTTAAACTTATGAAACAGAAACTCACCTTTGGTGATGCAGGTGTCTGAAGTAGATCCACAAGTCTGTATGGTAGCATTAGCTGTTTGTTATCAAAGTCAGAGGGAAGAATAACTCAGAGTTAAATAAATGCAATAAAGAGAAAACAGAAATCCATAACAATGATTTGCTCTTTTTTACTAGAAACAGATTCACTACAGGCTCTACTAGTTAGCAGGAAGTGGAGTCAGAAAGATCAGAGTCTGCTTTTTTTTGTTGAAAAAACCTAAACTGTTAATTTATCTCAGAGAAAACTGATCCTCTTGCACATTAAAGTTTTCTTAGTTCAGAGAGTGAAAGAAAAACAGGAAATAGATTTGATAGATGTTTAGACTCAAGCAGCTACAGCTGATCCCAGTTTAAACTGGAGAGAAAAGTTTAACCAGTAAAGGATAAACATGTCACAAACGGCACAGGGGCTTTGCTGTAAATGACTTATTACATAAATAAAAAGTCAAAGTGAAAATACTTCTTACCTTCTACCAACACAACAATAATCTACTCAGAATAAACTTAAACTACAGAAGCAGCTTCAATTGATACTCACCCAGTTTACTGCAAATGCTTGAAGTGACAGAGTCACAAGTCAAGCTGGTTTCCAGATCTTTTCACCAAAACAAAAAGAACATAAATAAAATTAGATGAATGCTATAAAGACAAAATAAAAATGCAGAATTATAATTTGTTCTGTGAAACTAAACAGGTCAACTACAAATTACACTTGTTACCAGAAAATTGTTTGAGAAAGCGCAGGTCATTTTTTGAACTCATTGAAGTTAAGTCATATTTTTTTTTTCATCTTCACAAAAATCTGAAATGCTAATTTGCCTCAGAGAAAACTGATCATCTTGCTCATTAAAGTTTTCTTAGATCAGAGAGTCAAAGAAAAACATGAAATCTGCTTCATCTCAGATTTCTGGTTGATACTCACCCAGGTTACTGCAAATATCTGAAGAGACTTTGTCACAAGTCAAGCCGCTTGGCAGGTCTTTAAACGAAACAAAAGAACATAATGAGAAATATTATTAATTATATAAATACAAAACCCCCAACATAATAGTGTCTTGCTCTTTGAAACAATAAACCTACAGAACCAAACAGAAACATTTAAATATTGACAACTGTTTGAGTTTTCAGATACTCACCCTTCTGTTTGCAGTTGGTAGAAACTGTAGTTTTACAGATTCCTATGATAGCATCTTTCAGTTCAAAAGAAACAATTTGAGAATTAAATCAATGTAATAAAACCATAAATTCATAATAACGACTTCCTGTTGGTGTCATGATTGTGTTTCTGTGTTTATTTTTGAGATCCGTGTGCGTCTTCCCCTTTGATTGTCTCCCAGGTGTGTCTCGTTCCCTTGATTATCCCGTGTGCATTTAGTCTCCCCTGTTGTCTCTGTTCCTTGTCGGGTCCTTGTCAATTGTTGTCTAAGTTTGTCTGTCCGCACAGTAGAACTGTTAAGTCCTGTGTCGGCTTTAGCTCATCGTGTCAGTCTTTGTTTGTTTGTCAGTTGCTACCGGTGCTGAGCCTCTGTGTTTTCCGCTCTGCCGTGCTGCCTGCCTGTATTGGACTGTCGAGCTAACCATTAAATAAATCGTTTTTCAACATCCTGGGTCTACCTGCATCACTCCTCACCACCAACACCCCACTCTACGACAGTTTGAAAGTGAACTGATGCACGTTTGGCTCCACTTGGTGGTGCCAGAATTTAGTCAAAAAGCTCTGAGATTAAACTTCATTTATACATTTTGCAAAAACGTATCCTGCCTCTGAAAAATTTTTCTTTTTATATATTAGATTGTGGATGTTTGGTGTAAAGTAAAATGCTATATAAATAAAATGACACTGACATTGAACTGCAGGCTTTAACCACCACAGGAAATGACTTTCATAGAGCAAAGACAAAGTGGCAAAGTGGCTGGTCATTAATGCACGAAGCATTTTGGTCATTTTAAAAATATCTTTTATATTGGGAAAGTGTCTTACAGCAGAATAAACTAACTACAGGTGAAGAAAACCCAAATAGTTTAAACTTTTCATCAAAATTCAGACCTTAAAGAAGAAACTGGAAACATATTTTGGTTTGAAATTTTAAAAATATAGTTTAAACCTGCAGCTGCAAATATAGTTGTATTCTATAAGCTACAGTATTATTGAAAAATAATCCATATTCAGGAGGTTGTTCATTCAATGTGTCACAGATGGATTGTAAAACAGAAATGAAACATTTGACTCACCTGCCGTCTTTTGCTTGAAGTGCTTTGATGCATTGATGATTCCATAGAAGTTATCAGCAACAATATAATTTGTGTTTTTGTCCGTTAAACAAGATTTGATTTCGTCTGTCTGTTGCTCTTGGATGTTATCTTTTTTAAAGAAGAGAAAACAGACATTTCACATTTAAAGCTATAATCACAACAGCAACAATTCATTCATCTGTATTTTTCTATAAATTAAGTCTCATAAATTTTTTGTTTCTTGTAGATTTTTCATACTTACCAGCAGCAACAATCCAGAAACAGCCAATCAGCAAAACCAAAGTCATCCAGCTGTGAGGAGGCATGTTGCTGTGATGGCAATAAAAAAATAAATTCTCCTTTCACAGCTGCAATTAACAAATTAATAAAAACTATTTTCTTATCTTACCTCCTCCTGGCAGAGAAGCAGTGACCAAGTGCAGCACAGAGGAGAAACAGAGACTCTTCAGTCAGCAGGAAATGCTCAGACTTTGCATGGTTAGCTGTGCAAATATTTTGTTTTGCAAATTTAGAGTTTTGCTACATGTCGTCAGCAGTGACAGAGCTGCTGTCCATGCAAAGCAGCAGAGAAATAATAACACTTTCTAGGACAGATGCTCAGAACGGAAACATTATTCTGGAGAATTAAAGGATTATGTTTTACGGTTAATCTATTATTTTCATATTTTATTAATTTAGATCCATTTATTTTAAAGAATCTCTGCTTTTATTTGAGTAAATGTTCTGGATTTTCTACCCACTGAATGAAAAACAAATATGTTTTAACCAAAGATTCACCAGAAACAAACCTGCAGTTTTTATTAAAAGAAATTGATCTGGAAAAATTTTATTTTGCCTGATTTTGTTATTTTTCTCTTGATATTTCAATGAATTATTGAACTTTCCATTTAACTTTATATTTTAATCTGTCTAATTATGTAATTTTTAAATATTAAATTATAATTTTTATCATTTACTCTGTACTTGAGTAGATGTTTTACTTTTTTACTCTTCTTGAGTAATTTCTTGGACGGATACTTATTACTTTTGCTCAAGTAAAGATATTGTGAAGAGTTGGGTTCCCTGCCCTCCTCTATGTAACATTTATGTTAAGAAAGAATGCAACTAAGAAACAAAAGTTTATTGAAAGTAAAAACTGAATAAATTATGATTGTAACTGAGGAAACCCGGTTTGCTTCGATCCTGTTTCCTTTAAGATACAAACATTTGAATAACATCTGAAATCCAGTGGAAAATAAAAGTTTATGTTCAGAAATGACTAATTTTTGTTCTGGTCCAGAAAACTTGATCTTTTTTATTAAGTTATTTAGATATTTGTGTTATTTTTTGAATGAACCAAAAGTTCTTTCTGGTTCAGGATCCTTTGAATGCTCTCAGTTATTCTCATTACCTCTTAATTATTTCACATAAACTCAGTTTTATTAACTTAGTTCATTAACTCCCCACCTCTGCTCTCGATTTCTGATTCTCTGAGTTCACTAATGTCTGTGCATTACTCTAAATAGTTTCTGTTCTGCTCCTTATTTATGTTTTTCACTTGTTTTTATCAAGTGAAAAACTTGATAAAACTTGTTTTTATTTTAGTTTTTAAGTGTAAATTTGCTCTAAAAGTGTCAAATACCAGCTGGTGAAAAGGAAAATATGAAAATATTGTTTTAGTCTAATGTATTTTCCCTGTAATAAACTGTTTATTGTCATAAAAAACAAGTCAGAGTATTTATTCTGATGCCTAAATTGGGTTTTTCCATTTTTTCCAGCAGTAAATATAAAGTCCTCTGTCTCTCTTCTGTCAAACTTGAGGTATTTATAGTTCAACCTGAGAGATGAAAATGTTTTCTAAAATATATTTCCACTTCATTTGTGGAGTTTTTTTTCCAGCCTCTCACCTGAACAGCATCATTTAAATCCACCTTGCATTTGCTCTTTGCTGTTTGCTTTCTGGTTGCTGGTATCTAATGCTGTCTGTCTGTTTTCCAGGTAACTGTGTTGGATTCTCCATCTGGTTTGCATGTGTTTTATTTCTCAGATGCTGGCAGACGGAGCTGCTTTATCTCTCTGCTTAATTTGTTTATTTACAAGTTTTGTTTCTTTGACCGGACAGGAATGACAGAAAACCGGAGCTCTGACCTTTATTACCATGAATTTTCCTTCTGTTTGACATTAATATATCTTTATTTACATGAGCTGATTGGTATCTCACATCGAGGCACAAAATCAACTCTTTGTCTTTAAAGAGTCGTGGGAAATAAATGGAAACTCCATTTAATTAGACATTTTAAGCAAGACTGAAACTTTTATTTCTATATTTTTAAACAGGAATGGAGCTAAAAACTACAATTCTTATGTCAGTATGGACAGAAAAAACATCTTTTAATCTCATATTATTTAATCAAATTATATTAACTTACAAAAGTTGGTTATAATTAAATAAATGCATTCAAAACAACAATCTAAAACAATGATACTTCCACAATCTTTGCCAACTTTCTGTAATAAGAGACAAGAAACTAAACTTTTTCATAAATCAGTCTTGATTTTAAAATACATTTTAAAAATATCAAAGTTAAAAAGCTGTTTTTAAAATATATTTTATTGTGATAATTCTAGGTAAATTATTTTATATTAAAGATGATGTTGCAGTCATATTTGTGTTGCTAATACTTCAGAAACAAGCTAATTCCAACTCAAAAATCCTCCAGATGCTTTTGCACATCAGATTTAAAATATTTGTATATTTCCAAGCGTGATTTATGAAATAGATTTTTTTAAGAAGCGTGAGCTTTTATTTGTCCAAAGGAGGAGTTTAGCCCATTACATGTTTATTTTGCTTTGAAAACCTTCCAAAAATAAATAAATAAAAAACAATTCACATTTAGTCCAGCCTTCAAGTTTCCAAAAGGAAACTAATTTATTAAATATATTTTTAGTTTGGCTTCAATAAATGTGTATTAACTTCTGTAATTGCACGTTGCAGTTAAAGTTGGAATAAAATACTTTTTACCTCTTAAATATCTGCAAAAAAATAAACATTATGCTTTGTACTTTCTTTCTTTCTTTCTTTCTTTTTTTTTTTTAGCAACAAAGGTTATGCTTATGCTATTTAAACCCAGATCAAAACCTATTTTAAATGTGTCTCTGCTCTAACAAACCTGATTAAATGTTAACATTATTTATCCAGCTGTCTGTTTTTGACCCACTTATTAAATCCTGAGCTGCGAAGCAAGAAAACGTCCGAAACCTGCAGAACGTTCATGTGTTTTGCTGTTTGGGTTGCGTTTCCGCGTCCTGGCCGCCAGGGGGCAGCAGAGCGCCGCTCTGACGCCTGGTCCCGTGAAGTAGAGCGAGGCGGAAGTAGACAGTCGCCCTGCAGCCGCTCAGAGGACTGAAAAACAATCTACTCCTGAGGTAAAACATGTGCAGATGTACTTAACAAACGTAGTACTGGTAGTTTATGCAAATTGGACAAAGTATCCGCTTTTTAAACAGAGTTTGTTTGAAACGCTATTTGTTGTTTTTTCGGGGTTTTGCTGTAGGTCAATTTTAAGTGTTTGAGGACAAATTAAAAACAAAGTCTCCGTAAATAGACAGTTTTTATCATTTTGTTGACTAGATGATAATGTAATAATGATTAGATTGTATGGTAATCATTATTTTTGGTACAATTGTATTTAGAAATCAGACAGCTAATGTTAATTTTTATAAAATTCAGTGGCGATTTTTATTTTTAAGTCAATTGGCGGATCAAACGTTAAATAACTCTGTTAACCATCATAACCAGAAGTGACAACTGGATAAACGTCCCGACCACTAAACCTGTCGCAATAAACAGTTAATAACTGATTCATATTTTTTGAAGGGTAATTTTATTTAAAGAGATTTCCTAATCCATGTTATTTACAGTTTGGGGTGAGTGTAATTTTTTATTTCCGTTTTATTTTGGATATTTAAAATGTCTTCCAGTTCCAGTGTTAATTGATCCTTATAAAATTCAAGTTTACTGATATTTGAGAGGGTGAGTTATGCCATTGGCATTATATTACTTGAAAACGGTCCCAAAACAACAATATTATCCTTTATCACAATAATTACTGTGATAATTTATCGACCGTATTACGATACTGTTTCCAAATGGAAGCTATTGGAGTGAGAAATGAGTTCGGTTTCTTATTCTTCCACATTTTCATACCTTTAGCATTAATTTGCTCAGAGTTTTTTTAATTTTTTCATTAACTACGTTTCCCTGCGGTTGTTCTGCGCAGGAAATGTCTGCAGGCTGCATGCGGTGGCTTCTGGGCCACACAGTGAGAGCCGTGAGCGGCGGCGGCTACTGGACCCCAGCTCTGAGGTCAGCCGGACTCTGTGAAAGACACGGCGTCGTCTCCTCATCCTGGAGACGATCTGCGTTCTCCACGGAGGAAACACCGACTCCAGCGGCGAAGAAGAAGAAGCTGGATCCTCGCGCCAACGCCTCCATCAGCAGCGTCGGGCGGAAAATCCCTCACAGAGAGATCCAGGTGATGGACGAGGAGGGGGAGGACCTGGGGTTGATGCATCGCGCCGATGTGATCAGAATCATGAATGAGAAGAATCTGAAGCTGGTGCTGCTGAGGGAAAACAAAGAGCCGCCGCTGTACCAGCTGATGAGCGGGAAACATCTCCACGAGGAGCAGCTGAGACTCCGAGAGAAGAACAAGGCGAAAGCAAGTATGAAACCAGGGCTGTAGTGATGCAATAACGATATTCTGCCCATGATATGATATATATTGCGATATCCGGCAAACAATGTAATTCAATGCACTTTTGTGATTTTCTGAAAGAGTTTAGAGGGACAGAGTGATTTTGGTGACATTTTGTGACTGTTATAAAGTTGGATTGAATTAATTTAACTGAAAACTG
>CAEGAF010030325.1:0-14695 GCA_903067075.1 Micropoecilia bifurca | reverse complement strand
ACTTTAACTCAAGTAACATTTCAGTCAGTGACTTGGACTTTTACCAAAGTCATATTTTGGAGAGGAACCTAAACTTTCACTAGACTCTGAAATTTCAGTACTTTATACATCACTGTTTAAAACACATTTACAGACACAAAACACTCTTCTATTAGTCAGATAGTAAGGCATATTGTCAGCTTTTAGTTTCACACTAAATCTGCTTCTATTCTGCAACGATTGTCCATTTTCTACTGGTAATAATCTGCAGAAAACAGGAGATCTTCAAATTCACTAAAGGTGATCTGAAATAAATTCATGTTGATGTCACCATTTCCTTCTGTGTGAATGTAATCATTATTCTGACCCTTTGATGTGACCATGTGTTTTCTCTTGGTCTGTGTGGACGGTGACAGAAATAGGAAAGTACTTTCTTTTTTAATTGCATTTAGGCTGAAATGTGCATCCCTGTGAATAATGAAATGTTTTCGCCCACAGTGAAACGGTAATGAGCCAAAACTAGCTGTGACTAAATTCAAAAGATGAATTAGTGCCAATTAAGTTCCTCCAAAAGCCGGAGCCCCCCTGCTGGGCGGGACACGTCCAGGTCACAGCGCTGCTGGGCAAAACTCAAGAATTAAATCACATTTACATACAGGTACAAGTTCAACTCGGGAAAGTTTGAGCAAACATTTACATTTAACATGTTTGTAAATCACAACACCTCCTTGAATCAAATGTTTTTTCATGATGTTTCCCCTCCATATTTGCTGAAGCCACTTAGACCGTCAGATAAATTGATAATGGGAATTTAGGGCAGGAAGGACTGACGTTTCATTATTTTAATTTCTTTATGTTTCGCCTCTAGCATGCAGCTAAATTGCATTTATTTGTGGCCAGATGAGATTGTTACACAAATAAATGTAACCGTTTTATTACATGGTCTGCAGGGAATTAAATTATGAACTGAAAATGTTCTCCATGAGATCATCGTCTTCATCATCTGAATATGAAATCAATAAATCATGAAGCTGCTCTAAAACAGTAATTTCATGCCGCATTGTGTTAATTACAACAAAGCAGGGATGGAGCTTTAATTTCTCAGCACATGTAAAGATATAAACCAAGGAATTACTAACTTTTAAGGGTTAAAGGAATCATATTTAGTATTATTCCTGGATTTTATGAAAATTTACCCAAATTTTATTTAAATTTATGAAGGATAAACAGCCTACAGTGTCAAACCAGCCTGCAAAAAACAACATATCTTTTCCCAGTTACTCACATTAAAGAGAGCAGGAAAATAAGCCTTACACTGCAAAAATACTAAATATTACCAAATACTTTGAGACACTTGAAAAAAGACAAAACTAAGTTAAAAATAACTTTTCAGCAAGATATAGAAGCTTATTTTAAGTCAATAATTCATTTTAAGGAGTATCAGCTCCACAGGAAGATAAATTCACTTATGACAAAACATTTTAATCAATATTAAGAAATTAATTACTTGACATAAGTTCATCTGTTTTGCTGAAAGATTATCTACAAGTTACTTTTGTCTTATTTCAAGATATTTGCTCCAGAAACTTTACGAAAACACTTGTTGATCTTTATCTTTTTGCTGTGAACGTGAGTTTAGTTGGTTTCAATCAGGGACAAATTCTCTAGTGGGAATAAACACACATCATATTTTCAATATTTTCATTGCGATGTGAAGGAATGTGACAACAGCAAAGTTTCAAACTGCCTCACTTTCCTTTTTAATTGGACTTTTGAGAGATGTGCCGACATTTTGCTGTGGTCCTGGTCTTCAGAGTCAAGGATGTTGACTTATTTTCCTCATCTGAGTGTTTTTAAATCACCAGTGGATATAAAACATGACCCAAGTTCAACAGCAAACTAATCCTTCAACTGTCCCCTTTTTATTCTCTGTTTGTTTGCAGAGTAAAAAACTATTTTCTGTTCAGGCTTTTGATTAGATGCGACCAAGGAGATGTTGAACAAATTGAAGACCTGATTCTTTTCCAAGTCCCTCATTTAGCAAAAAATACTCTGACTTCACTTTATACCCAGCTGCAAATCAACCAGAGAAGCAAAGAGTTAGGAGATGAAAAACAAATTAAGGCGTGACAGTCGTGTTTTTCTTTCTGTCAAATGTCACAGTGAGCATGTTTTTTTAGAGATGGCGGCGAATGTTGGATTTTAAAAAGGAGGAGGAGGAGGAGGACTTTATCTCTGCAGATCTAAACACGAATCAAAATGAATACCTTGGAGCATTTTCACCATAAATACGTTCTGACGCCAAGTAGCTAAATTATCATGCAGGAAAATATGCTCCATTTTGTCTGAAATTGCACTGAAGGGACTCAAAATGACAGACTTTCTTAGATGGAGACGAGTTTATGTCAAAGGAGGAAGAAAAGGTTCAGTGGGAGGTTTGGCTGGCAGGACAGAAAACGTCATTCTGATGATTTGCATTTATACTGTGATAAGAAACGTGTCGTCAGTCCTGCTTACATTTACTATCAGTTTACAGATTGTAAGTCTGGAGTAGCAGGAAAACGAATCTTGGCACCTTGAAAATGTGTTCTAAACAACACAGACTAGTTAAAATTGATGCCAATTTTATGAAATGATTCTGTTCCACAAAAACAAATCTGGCATTTTTGGTCTAGTTTCTAGTGCGATTATCTAGTACACTTAAAATATGACAACATTTACTAATAGATAATATTTCAGCAAGATATAGGAGATCGTTTTAAGTCAAAAACTGCCAGTGGAACTAGAATTTTTCATCAATATTTGGAAATTATTGACGTAAAACAAGCTCAGGTTTCTAATTGAAAGGTTACTAGACTATGAAGCTGGAAACTAAACCAAAAATAGTTGTTAAGTTATTGTTTTTTACACTGCAGTAAATGTAATAAATATTTGTGTTGTCATAAACACCACATCATGCTTCTTGAATGATTTAGTTCACCTGCTTGTGTTCATTGGTGGAAGGACTAACAGGAGAAACACCAACAGGAAGTCGGCACCAAGAAAAGTAGCCAACACTGTAAAACACACCTAACTGAGAATTAACTACAGTTAAAGCTGCACTATGTAACTTTTACAAAAAGTTAAAACTGTCAGTGCTGAGAGTTTAATATGAGAGATAATCCGTAAAAAGATCGATCTTCTCAATCTCCTCCCTGAGCTATTATTGCTGTTTGAAGAAATGCACCAAAAACAACCAATCAGAGCCACGAGGAGGGGCCTAGCGCTGTCAATCAATCTCATGAACGCACTACTAAATGTGCTAATGATAGAGAAACAACAATGCAGTGAGAAAGCAAACCATGTAAAAAAATGTTTCAATTTTGGTCCCTAGTCAAAGTGAGTCTGCAGGACAATCAGGTGGGAAAACTTCCTAAATGTCTGCCAGGAAATAGCTGGATGTTTTTAATGCTTTGACTGTTTCTAGAAGCCATAGAAGCAGAAATGAAAGTATAAAAAAAAAATGCAAAAAAAGGTCAATATTACATAATACATCCATTATAACCAACCACTTTTAAAAATAGTCTAATTTAATACATTTTTCTGCTCATTGTGAAAACCTTTCAGGAGACAACGATTGTCTCCTGAAACACATAAAGGGAGAAGAAGTGCAGGAAGAAGCGGCATTATGCCTGAAGCTCTTCTTCGCTCAGAGGGGATATAAGGAGTAAAACCATCCAGATCTTGATAAGTACTTTCCATGGCAGCAGTGGAGCTGTGTGACCCTCTCAGCTCCAATTAGACATCAAGCCTCTCGCTGAGAATCCCACCCAGCTCACCTAAGATGTTATGTTTGATCTTCATTGGCTCAGTGAGAAACGTTTGTCCCTGGAGGACCTTCCTCCATCTTTGCTAATTACCCCTTGTCTTCATCTCAGCTTCCAGAAAGGCTCGTCTCTCCTGGAGTGGAGGCGGCGAGAACACAAGTCTGAATGTTGAAGTGAGCAAATGTTTCCCATAGTTTCACCTGCTGCCTCTAAACTCTGCTTTGCTTCAGCTATTTTGTTTTTAGCAATCTGTCGATAGTTTTCCCCAAAGTTTTTTTATTTATTTATTTCTAGGGAGTTGAGTTAAATATCAAACTTCTTATTGTTATATGCGATTAAGTCGTAAAAGCTGCACTGAATTTGTCCTCTTCTGGTGAATATTCATGACCCATAACTCAGTTTATATAAGTAATATCCCTGCAGATCCCTCGTATGCTGGACATGAACCGTTTAAAATGAAACCGATTTTCACTTTTCACTTTCAATTCAGCTACAAATATGAAATAAATATTTTTTGTCAGCTTTAAATCAGGAACAAACTGAAACCTTCCTGTTCTTAAATCCCTTCCTCAACGTTCAAGAGAATCTGGGTCGACTTACACTGCAAAAACACAAAATCTTACCAAGTAATTTTGGTCTAGTTTCTAATGCATTAGTACACTTGAAAAGAGACAAAATTAGCTTAGAAGTAACTTTCAGCAAATTGTAAGTGCTTGTTCTAAGTTGATGAAAAAATGTGTTTTTATAGGTGTACTAAGATCTTTCCTCAACAAAATAGGCACAATTTGTGTTTTTGCAGTGCATGTTTTGTGAACTCTTATTATTGTTCTTCTTTTCTAATAATTTGGCTCAATTCTCAGCATTTCAATAATAAAAATAAAAAGGAAAGAAAAACATAATTTCCTGCTTAACATTGTTTTACAAGTCCAGTTTGATTGTTCAGTGATTTGAAGTGTTTGCGATTAATTTGGTGAAGTAAAATGTTAACATTTTGTCTCTGTCCAGAATCCACATTGTTCTCTCAACCTACAGAACAATGTGGTTTTCTCTCTTGGTGCTGGTGGAATTTATTCCCTTAAATTTCAGAACCGACACGGTTTTCTCCCGCTGATAGATGTTGCAGAGCCATTTCTCATATAGATCCAGGAATTACATTACAAAAATCACCTTTTTGTTCTGCAAACTTGAGCCTTTAGGTTCTTAATCCTTAACCTGGAAGCTGCACTGAATTTGTTCTCTTCTGGTGAATATTCATGACACATAACTCAGTTTATATACGTAGTTTTCAGTTGGAAACAGGACCGTTCTGATGTGCTTTATGATCAAACTGGACCCACCTCAAGGCCTGAACACGGAGATACAGTAAATTTGTGTTCAGTCGGCTGCTGTAAACTTTTATTCTCTCCATCTCAGAGCAAGATTCACAGTTAATTATTTGGCCTTTTTTCTGCTTCTTCTTTCGGTTCACCAAAAAGAAATAAATTACCTCTTGGGCTGTAAACTTTGAACAAACCTGAGCCTTCAGGCTGCAAAGCCTCACCCTGGAGACTCTGCTGGATTTGTTATCTGCTGTGAATTTCTATTCTTCCAGTTCGTGTGATTCAGTGTTTCTACACAGTGTGGACATTTTCCAGGTCTGGATAACTGGGAAAAATAATAATATGGGAAAAGTTTGAATTTCCAGACTTCATTATTTTATATATAAAGAATAAGAAGCATTTTAGATTGAATTAAAGTTAGATATTTTGGTTTAGCTTTAGTTTAAATCATTCTAGCTTTTATGTTATTAACAAATAAGTCAGTCTACTACTCTAAAAACGGACTTTTTAATGATTTTTTGGCATAAGTGGCCTTTACTGAACAGTAAATTGACAGGTAATATGGAGCAAACAGGTTCACAGAAAAATACAAGTATGTAAATATAGAAAAAACATAATTAAGAATAAAGTACTGTTTGATAAGAATAAGACTATAGTGAAAATTGTGCAAAACAACATAATCTGATCCAAAGAAAGTGCAATTAATTTAAAAAAATAAAAAAATAAACAAATGTTTGATATATTGATTATATATCAAAGACAAAAAAAGCATCTTCCTCCTACTACTTACTGTCGTCTTCTTTGTTGTTTCCGCCAGTAGTAAGATTGATCATGAGACTCGTGTGATGCAAAAAATTGATTTCAAAATTGCCATGTTCCCATTAATCAAATTTATGTTCAAATTTCAATTTGCACAATTGTATGGTTAATCACAGCTATAGATAATAACGGGTTTAAATTTGTCCAGTTTCCAAACTAACACTGAAATGTTTCTTTAGCTCAGTGCTGAATATAAGTTCACTGTTAGTTTGTGGGATGAACTGATTCATATGTTCAAAACTTCATCTAAGAAAGTTTGAGAATTTAAAACGTAGAGATTCTAGGAGTTTTGCTGTGTTCATAAATAAATTCAATAATTTGCAGTTTAACCTAATTTGTGGATTTTTCAGTGGAATCCGACTAAAAATGATTCTATTTGTGGGTTTTTCATGTAGCACATCTAAAATATTCACCTTGGAAACTGAAAGATGTTGGCCAACAGCTGCCACACGATTGGTTGGAGTTTCTAAAGCAGCCAATCCAGAAGAGCCATTCATTTTTACTGGCACTGATTGGCTGTTCCAAGATAAGACCTTGAATATTAGCTTTTGTGCTATAACGGTTTCCTGTTGCATATTTCTTGATTAAATGAATAAAATAGGTAGTAAAAGTGTTTTAAAGACGGTCTCAGCAAACTGAGAATGAAAAATTTAATTAAGCTCCAGCCATTTCCTAGAAATGCAGAATTTAATTTTTATTTGAATACCTTTCCTTACAAACAGTGACCCAAACATTATTCCTTTGAAATTAGAAAAACAATTTCTGGTGACCTCCAGTAGGAATGTCAATGGTTTAAGGCGAAGAAGAAACCACAGAAAATAAAGAATATATATAAAAGATTTTGAAATGTCCGCCAAAATTCCCTCATTTCTTTCTTTATTATCATAGTTTATTTTGAACAGTTTAATATTAAGTGTATAAAAATAAGTGTAACTAAAGGTTCAGTGTGTACATTTTATAAAAAAATGTTTTTTACATTTGCTAAAACTGTCACCATGTTGTGATAGTTTATGAGGCAAATTAAAGATCTATTTCACCTCCTCCCTGAGCTGAAGAAATGCATCAAAAACCACCAATCAGAGTCAGGAGGTGGGTCTTAGCGTCGTCCATCACCTTCGTGAACGTGCTGCTAAATGTCCTAATGGCTAAGAAACAACTTACCGTTACAGGGAAACTGTATATACAGCGTCATGCTAGCTAGCCTTAGCATTCATGACAGAATCTGCTAGTTGCAGCAAGAGGGTGATTGGCAGCACTAAGACATGCCTCTTGGCTCTGATTGGTTATTTCTCATTAGCATACGGAGAAGACAGAGGTGCTTGATTTTTTCAAAGAGTAATTTTCAGAAATATGCGTCATCATGCATTCATGTTCAAAGCTTCAATTAGCTAAACTTTATTAAGACTTTGACTCTTAAAGCTCAGTGATCACCAGATATTTGCTTTAAATGCCTCCTGTGAAAAGATCAACTTGCATAATCCCATTGGTGCGGCTTGTTCTTGGTATTCATCACAGGCTGGATATGCTCTGCTAACCATGCGTCTGACAGCTTTATTATGAAAATGTTCTTTCATCTCTTTTTACAGAGCTAATTTTATTAATGAGCCTTTGGCTGGGTGATAATTGACAACTGCCAAAGACCAGGTGTTTTCCTGCATTTGAATTTCAAAACGACGCTGGATAGATGTTTGCTTAGAGACTGTATTCAAATGCTGAGTGAGTCAAGATGAAGGACCAGCTCTGGCACCAGCTGCCTGGCACCACGACACCCTGATTACCGCACCGGGGGCGACGGGTCGGCCCAAACCGCTCCGGGTTAGCATGTTCTGACGGTAAACACCCCGGCCGGATCAGGACTTTGTTCAGATTGGAAAGAAGCAAGACGGATAAATAATGGGGTGTGTGAGGAGACGGTGAGACGGCCGGCTGCTTTCGCTCTCATCTTTTCCCTGACAGCTCAGTGGATGCGCCGCTTTTCTTCTTTTAAGGCTCCAGCCTGCAGAGGGACGATTAAAAGCAGCCCATGCTCTGTTCTAGACCCGCCAGATGATTATGGAATACTGATGAGAGGTGAAACCCGGCCGGTCCGAACAGCAGAGTCCTGCATTGATTTGTTTCTGACTGGATGCAAAAGCCTCCAGAAACTGGTGGGGGATATAAAAAATAAAGTCCAGGAAGGAGGTTTAGCACTGGAAGCAAAACGGGACACATTATGGGATTTATACACTGTTTTACCCCGACTGTGCTGCAAAACTCAACATTCAGTATCTGCTTATTAAACCACTGAGAATTGATTAGAGCCTAAACTCTCACATCAATCCCTGAATGTCTTGGTTCTTTAAGGTGCAGTAGAATCGACTTTGAGCTTTAAATCATGTTGTATAATTATTCTTACATCCAAACAAACCAGTGCTGCTTGGATTTGAATTTCAGGGATGAATAAACACTCAGTTCCTCCAGACTAGCGGCAGCAGCATATCTTCAATAAACATGAAACTGAAATTTCTCAAAATTCTAAATGAAAGTGAAATCCTCTTTTTGTATCATACAAGTCAGGATCAACAACCGGATGTTTCTACTGGAGAAAACAACAAAGAAGACAAGAAAGAGGATGGTGGTGCTGGATGCTTTTTGTTGAGTCGTTGCGTGAACAAACATATTCATGTCAGATTTTAATTGCATTTCTCATTTAATGGAAACACGGCAGTTGCATTACTGTGTTTTTTTCAACATTGTTGGAATTAAGGCTGTATAATAATATCGATATCACCAAAATCACTGTGTCCCTCTAAAATCTTTCAGAAAATCACAAAAGTGTATTGAATTGTATCGTTTGCTGAATATCGCGATATATATCGCATTGTGGGCAGAATATTGTGTATCGTATCGTGAGATTATTGTATCACTACAGCCCTAACAAACATATACATGTCTAATTTTAATTGCATTTCTCATTTAATGGAAACACGGTAGTTGCATTATTGTGGTTTATTGACATTGTTGGAATACAAACCATTGTACTGGAAGCTGAGCTCTGACATCATTTCCTGAGAGATCTGGAAAGGCTTTGTTGCTGAAATGTGCTGCACAATAAACTTTGATTGATTGAACCAGTTATTTGTTCAGTGTTGATTTATCTCCTTGCTCAGAGTTTGCTTGGAAGCTTTATTCCTTAAATTTCCAGGGTTTTGTTATTTTTGAGTGTGACAGCAGAGGAATAATTTCCAAATACTCTTTCACAACTCAACCAGCTTTAGAAACGTTCTTGACTTTCCTTCCAGCTATTTCTTCTCTTCCCCAACAAACTTTGGGAACTTTGTGAGCCTTGGCCCGCCTCACTCCGCATGAGCCCAGACAGAATGGGCTCATCAAGAAACAAACAAAAACGGTCGTCGGACTTCAGCTGCTCTGGATTTACGGTAAAACCTTCCTCCAGTTATGAAACATCCGGCGACACATGGAAACCTCATCAGCTTGCAGAAACTTTTCAGATTTCAACTTCTGTTTATCAAAACCAATTAACCGGAGGGGGAGCTGTCCTGATTTGGTCATTGAACAAATGTCTCCATTGTTGTTTTTAATGATATGCTTCTCATCTAATCTACACAGAAGCACAAGAGTGTCGTGCTGATTACGGTTGACCCTAAAAGTAATTGGCAGGCTGCTTGCCAAAGCAGGGAATTAATCTAATGTTTCGGAGCGATGATGAATCAAAAGCATTCAGGATATAAATCACAAGAGGCCCAACAAACAAATGAGAGACTGTAATTATCAAGAGGGCTTTGCTTTGTAGCTTCACCTAAGAACACAGAAGTGAAAGAAAGACGATAGCGTTGGTTGAGGATGCAGTCTCAGCAGACCGCCAGGCTGTTTGCACAAGTCGATGCCTCGCAATTACTTTTCCGCGTCAACCACAATCGACTCAACACTCCAGGCGAGGCAGCAGATTACGACTGTGCAGCGGAGAGAGCAGGACGGTTGCTGGTTCATCACGGAGCCACAGAAACATCTGAGGCCCTGAAGCAAGGCAGCAAATGAGGTAGGAAAGGTACGGCGGAGTATTTGGGCCAAAAACAATGAAATAAAGAAATTAGACTGTGAATGAAGTCAACATATGAGAATATAGTTGTACAAGAATAAAATAACAGAAGTAAGAAAACATAAATAACTCCAAATATAACAAAGCAGCACAAGAATAAAGTCACAATATTTTAAGAGTAGTCATAATGTTACCAGAGAAAAGCCATATTAGTAACATACCAATAAGATAGTAGTAAAAATATGCAAATAAAGCCAAAATAACAGAATATTATGAAAATAAAGTCATGATGTTACCAGTGTTAAGATTATTATCAGTAAAAGGATGCAGCCTGATAATCTGATGTATTACCAGATTAGGCATTTTCTTATTTGTAAAACTAATAACTTGACAAGATGCTCATATTCCTCATTGTATTCCTCGTTGTATGTCTGCTTTATGTATGTCTACTCATAAAATCATAAAATCTCATAAAATCACAACTTTATTCCCTAACAACTACAGAGAGAAACAAAATCAATATCATCTCAGATGAGTTACTAATCTAACGATAAAATCCTGCAGAGTTCATCATCCTGTCCTGTTTCGTGAAGCTGGAGACAAACCATGTAGAGCAGCAGGTGAGTTTGGTTAATAAAGACAAAACTCACAGCAACAACAAGACCAGACTTTACAGTGGATATAATTTCTGCCTCCTACACTGTTCAGTATGCTGATCTGACACAATGCTAACCTTTAGCACGGCTTCCGCATAGTTGTAAAAAAGTCTATTTTTATGATTAAAAATTGAAATGAAGCAGCTTTTACAGCTTGTTGTCCAGAATGATGGATTACTTTCCTAATGCCCTGCAGAAACTTTGCACCAAATGTCTGATCTGTCCAGAAAACATTATTCCAAAAGTCCTGGCCTGCATGTTTTCATTAGAGACCATAAAATATTTGTTGTGATGGTACAGGAATGTAATTTCATCTTAACATCACCAAGATTTGTTGCTTCTGAAGACTCATTTTAGCCTCTTTTGCTAAGCTTTTTAGGGCAAACTTACCATCTATTGTTTGGTTTTTAAAGCTTTTAAAGACATATTTTGGTGAAATCCTGTTTGGAACTTCATATTTTCTTATTCTGCCGGGGTTTTATTATGATAACTTGACAATAGAAGAACCCGAGATGAAGAAACAAACAAAAACCCTGCGTTTCACCTCCTGACTAAAAATCATTCTTGATCCAGGAACACAGGATCTACTTTTCATGGTGACGTTTTAACAAAAGGGTCATGAATTCGTAGCTAATTGGGCCGTTTCTCGTGTCGACCTGCAGCAGTAATATGTGACTCCTTGGAAACAAACCAATAATTAATAGTTAAAAGAAATGGTGAAAACAGCGTCTTCGTCCTTGATCATGCAGACAAAGGTCAACAGGAACACGTTTGATGATTTTGTTTCTCCGTTTGCCATTTTTCAACTTAATCAGAGCCATTTTTCCGAGGTTGTATTTTCTCTGGAGAGTCATCATCAGTTGTAAAATGCAAATTAGATTTCAATGAATGAAAGTAAAAATCAAACAAAATAATCCCATTACAATCATGGCTGGCAAATCAGGAATATTTAGGCAGACAAAGGCTTCAAAACAAGCGTTTTGATTGATGAGATGCAGTTGGATCTTTACCAACATGATTTGCTAAAGGTAGACGATTTCTTTTAAATGAGTGTTTGTGGGGGCATTTCTGAGCAAATGGTCACAAAACAGTGAAATGTTGGATGATACATGGCTGCGAATCGAGAGGGGCAAATAGGAAAAGATGAGGCGAAGGGAAGAAAAGCCAAATGAGGACGGCAGCCAACGCTTTCATGTCCCTCCAGTCCTCTCCTTCACATAAGGGTTTACTCAGAGAAATCTGCTGCCTGTGGTTCTTCATAAGGCTCTGAATTGGCCCTATTGGTGGGATTTGTTAGCATAAAAGAGAGACATTTGGACTGGGATTATCACAGGGCCAGACCTCCATGTCTCATCGAAGTGAAGAAACCTGCCAAACATGTCATTCTGACTGTATGCAGGGCAACATGTGCACAGAGAACTTGGGCTCAGCCCGTTTCCATACACCCATACTCTGAATGACCCAATGGACCCAACGCCAACAGGACCTTGGAAAACTATAAATATGGTTCAATCTGTTTGGTATTTTATCTCTTTACAAACACAAAACGTCTTTGCACTGAACTTTCTTGAAATGTTATTTGAAAAGCCATCATACAGTTGTGTATTATTTTAAACTTCAAATGTATATATTTTAGGTTGTTTTCCAGTAGATTGTTACATTTATCTGCAAACCCTTTGAAAAACCTGTTCCCCTCCTCACCTGTGGGGGCGCTGCCCCAAGAACCAATGAAGGAAACACATGTCATGAACAGATATTCTCACTTCTCGCCACAAACAGTTTGCTGTTCATCGTCAGTGATCACTTTGATTTTCCTCCGCTGTATTTCAAATGAAATCAATGGGTAATGGGAATATTGTTGGCAGCAAAGTTGTTAAGCAAAGAAAATAGTGACAAGTAAGAAATTATCATGTCAAAGTGATAACGTAAAAAATACTTTGTATCATCAGTTTGAAATGCAACAAATATCTTGATTTTAAGCTCCTTCAGGTTGGAAAATACAATTTTCAAATTTCTGTTTTGTACAACTATTAGCTTAAAAGGCTATTAGCATAGCTAGCTTGAAAAAACCTAGCCTGTGTAGCTTATTAGCTTCAGTTGTCAGTTAAAAATCACTGCTATTCTTTCCACTTATATATTTTTGAATGATTAGATTGTACAACTAAGTTGAAAATGTCTTTAAAAAGCAGTAAATATCAAGCTTTCTCTTAAAATACATTGTTATTGTTGCACCGTTGAGCTGTTTTACATTTTCTCCACTTGTCATTATCCGAGGTTTGGAAATGGTTCGGTTATGTTGCAGTTCTTTCAGCTTGTTGTTAGCATAGACTATAGTTGTTGGCCAGTTGTAAACGTAAAGTCAGCCAGAGATTATTTTTTATGTCAAGGACCAAATGCTATATGCGGCTGCTAAATCCCAGAAAGCCTGCAGCAGCGGCGTCTGGAGGACTGATGTTTCTAGGTTATATTGCGCGGTTGGAGGAAAAACCTTGAGGGCTGAAGCAAAGGCGGTGGGTTAAGCTCTTTAGTTCATGAATGAAAGTAATTACATTCAGTCTGAGCTCCATAACAACACTCTAGTGATTGCTGTTTTTATATTTCTCGTGACGAGGCCTACAAGTTGCTGCTAAGGGACTGCAGGGCCGTTTTCTGTGTGGAGCAGGTCCTTCACCACTTCCTGTTCATCTTGACATTAAAAAACCAAACAAATAAATGTTTACGACTAATTTCATAACCTTTAAATTAATTTGTAGCATTCCAATATGCATTTTTTTGTTTGCCTACTATATAGCTGCAAAAGGAAGCTATAAAAGATAGGTGTTTATTAACCAACAAGCTCCTTTAATTGGAATATTTGTGCGTTTCTGCAGTTCTCCCAACCATCTGGTGTGTATTATGAAGTGTGCAGCTCAGACAAAACAAGATGATTAAAGAAAAGATGGCAAAAAGAGCCACAGGCCATAAGCACAGAAGTGCAGCTGTTTATCCAGCTGCAGAAATGCAGAAATATACCGAATGCTTTGTAGAGGAATCTTTAACCCTTGAACTTTTCATATTTATTACAACCATAAACTTCATTACTGGGTGTTTGTGTGACAGAGCCACACAAAATGCTTCATAATTGTGAAGTGGGGCTTTATCTGCCAGCGTCTTACACCTAGAGAAGGAGATGTTTTATCATTCTTTGCAAAATTGGATGGAGACCAGCTGTGAACACCAGTTTTTCTTGTCTTGGCACAAATTTTGGACTTTAACTGGGCCATTAAAATAAATGCATGAGCCTTGATGTGAGATCTGGCTGGATGTTTATGGTCATTACTTGAGCCTTTCAAGTCTTTTTTTAATCTACATTTTGAACTTCTGCAGTTATCTTTCACACTGCACTGGATCGAACAATCCAAACTAATTAAAGAACCTGTTCCCCTCCATACCATCGGAGGTGCTGCAGCCAGAACCACTGAAGGAAATGACATGAAAACCTCTGAAGAAGACACTCCAACTTCCTGCTTACTGAGATGTTAACAGAAATAGAGCAGTGTTCATTTTTAGTTGTAGGATTTCTCTTTTGTCATTGGTAAAAAGAAAAACACGAGCCGTTTCTCATGCTATCATAGCATTAGCATTTGTTTTGGTTGTTTTTACCCAGAATGCCCTGTGCTGCTTTTATAGCGACCTCTGGTGTCATCTGAATTTTGCAGGCGGACCAGAGTTCCTTTCTTTGGTCTGATTAGTTTCACACGTCCCCCAACCAAACTGGACTTTCTATACAAACTGGAGTTTGATTAAAGTGAACCAAGCAGGGCTGGTGTGAACGGACCCTTCATGTTTTCTAGGGCTGTAGTGATACAATAATCTCACGATACGATACATGATATTCTGCCCACGATACGATATATATTGCGATATTCAGCAAACAATACAATTCAATACACTTTTGTGATTTTCTGAAAGATTTTAGAGGGACAGAGTGATTTTGGTGACATTTTGTGACTGTTATAAAGTTGGATTAAATTAATTTAACTGAAAACTGATTAAAAGCACCAACTACACAATACCTGCTCTGGTTGGACACAGACT